>CAUYUJ010003652.1:2500-77162 GCA_963575745.1 Prorocentrum cordatum
AGGAGATGCTGTGGGGGATTATCAACAGATGGAGGAGATGAACTGATAATGAAGGGACGCATGAAGGGGATGGGGTTCAGAAGACATGACGAGGGACGGACGAGGGACGTGAAGGAGCAGGGAAGGAAGGACGGAGGAGGAGAGGGATGATGATGAGGAGGAGGATGATGAGGAGGAATCATAATAATAATGTTATTCGTTTGCAACTAGTAAAATCAGTAATACTAATATGTAGAAGACCAGGCATAATAATACGAATCATCAGAATGACACTATTCATCATTTTTTTAAGAATATAACTGTTCAAACTACAAGTAGTGATAGTACTGATTCCAATAATACTAGTAATGCTACTACTACTACTACTAAGCATAACAATACTAATGCTACTACTAATACTCATACGAATACTACTACTACTACTACTAATACTAATAATAGTCATACTCATACGAATACCAATGTGAATACTAATATTAATACTAATACCAATACTAGTTTTACTACGAATACTAGTACTAATACTAATAGTAGTATTGTTACTAATACTGATACTATTACTACCACTAATTCTAATACTAATACAAGTACTAACACTAATACTAATACTAGTACTAATACTAATACTAACACTAATACTAATACTAATACTACTACTATTACTAACACTAACACTAATACTAATACTAATACTAATACTAATACTAATACTGATACTAATAGTAGTACTAACACTAAAACTAATACTAGTACTACTACTAATTCTAATTCTAATACTAATACTAATACTAATACGAATTTTCATACTCACACTAATACTAATACTAATACTGATACTAATGCCTAATACTTATATTAATACTAATACTACTACTACTACTACTACTACTAATACTGCTACTAATACTAATACGAATACTAATACTCATACTACTACTACTACTAATACTAATACTAATACTAATACTAGTACTAGTACTGGTACTACTACTAATATTAACACTAACACTAACACTAATACTAATACTAATACTACTACTAATACTAATACGAATACTTATACTACTACTACTACTATTAATACTAATACTATTACTAATACTAATACTAATACTACTGCTATTACTAATACTAATACTAATACTAATACTAATACTAATACTAATACTAATACTAATACTAATACTAATACTAATACTGATACTAATACTAATACCAATGCTAATACTAATACTAATACTATTACTAATACTAATACAATACTAATAATACTACTAATACTAACACCTAATACTAATACTATTACTATTACTAATACTAATACTAATACTAATACTAATACTAATACTAATACTATTACTACTACTAATACTAATGCTACTGCTAATTCTAATACTAATACTAATACTACTACTACTACCACTACTAATACTAACACTAATACTAATACTACTACTACTACTACTACTAATATTAATGCTAATGCTAATACTAATACTAGTACTAATACTAATACTAATACTAATACTACTATACTAATACTAATACTAATACTAAATACTAATACTAATACTAATACTAATACTAATACTAATACTAATACTAATACTGTATACTAATACTACTAATGCTAATACTAATTTTTACTACTAGTAATGATGATATTGATAATACGAATCAGAATGCGAATAAGGATAAGAAGCAAAAGAAGAGGAGGATGAGGATGATGAGGAGGAGGAGATTGGATGAGGAGGCGGCCAAGCTCTCGGCACAGGCTGTGGGCGTAGCAGGCTGGAGGCCCCACGAGACCATGGGCGAGTAAGACGGGGACGCCGAGAATGCTGGGAGGGGGGAGGGGCGGCCATTGGGGAGCGACGGAGGGGCAGATTGGGGTGCGGGTGAGGAGGAGGAGGATCAGGAGGAGGACGAGGAGAAGGAGGAGGAGGAGGAGGAGGAGGAGGAGGAGGAGGGGGTGCGGGGGAGGAGGAGGAGGAGGAGGAGGAGGCGGAAGAGGAGGAGGAGGAGGAGGAGGAGGAGGAGGGGAAGGAGCAAGCGGACGGATGGTGAGACGCGGGCCCGCGCGCAGTTCTCTGACAAGTCAGTCGAATTCATCCAGACGAAGACAGAAGACGCCTCGTCTGCCGCTACGCAGGCTTCCCTTGCGTGAATGGAGAGATCAGGGACGGCAGGCATGACATTAAAGGGGCAGTCAGGGTAGGGTGGAACCTGCTCCTGTTGCATGTGTGCATGTGGACAAGAAATGGAGAGACCCAGCGAGAGAGAGAGAGAGAGAGAGAGAGAGAGAGAGAGAGAGAGAGAGAAAGAGAGAGAGAGAGAGAGATAGAGAGATAGAGGGGGGGAGAGAGAGAAAGAGAGAAAGAACGTCAGGAGAGACCTATCTGTGCGGGAGGGACAGTGACGGACGACGCGGAAAGAGAAGGAATGCTCTGAGCAGCGCGCCGAGGAGGAGGATGAGGAGGATGAGGATGAGGAGGAGGAGGAGGAGGAGGAGAAGGAGGAGTTGGAGGAGGGGGAGGAGGAGGAGGAGGAGGAGGAGGACTGGGAGAAGGAGGAGGAGGAGGAGGAGGACGAGGGGCTGAAGCTTGAGGAGAAGGCTGACGGAACAAAGGGAGGAGGAGGCGACGGAGAAGGAGGTGGAGGAGGATGAGGAGGCGAAGGAGGAGGAGGACGGACGGGTCGGATGTGGAGGCGGAGGAGGAGGAGGAGGGGGAGCAGGCGGAGGAGGATGTCCACTCTTTGGGCGCACCCGACTGCCCCCCCGTCCCCGTCCTCCACCTCGTCCCGCGCCTCTGCCCGCCTTGGAGGGCCCCGCCGTGTCCGAGTCGAAGAACTGCGCGGACTCCGGTGCCCGGAGAGGTCTCGATATCCTGGAGTGCCGCGCTCAGCTGCCGCCGCTGATGAAAAAGGAACGGAGGAGGAGGAGGAGGTGGTGGAGGAGGAGTACTTAGGAGGAGGAGAAGGAGGAGGAGGAGGAGGCCGAGGAGGGCGAAGGGAGGAGGAGCGGGAGGAGGAGGAGGAGGAGGAAGAGGCGGAGGAGGAGGAGGAGGAGGAGGAGGAGGAGGAGGAGGGGGCGCAGGAGGAGGAGGAGGATGAGGAGGATGAGAAGGAAGAGGGCCATGAGAAAGGAGGGAATCTTCGGATGGGGAGGAGGCGGAGGATGAGAAGGAGGAGGATGCAGACGAGGAGAAAGAGCAGGAGGAGGAGGACGGCTGAGGCTGACGAGTAGGTGGAGGAGGATGTGGAGGACGCATGAGGAGCAGGAGGAGGAGGAGGAGGAAGAGGACCGATGGGGCGGAGGCGGAGGCGGCGTTGCAGGAGGAGGAGGAGGAAGAGGAGGAGGAGGAGGAGGAGGAGGAGGAGGAGGAGGGAGGGAGGAGGAGGAGGATGAGGAGGAGGAGGACCAGTGTAAACCCAAGAGTCACCAACGATGTTGAAGTATATCCTCCCCTCAAGCTCCTTCTTCATAGGCCCGTACAACGGTTCATTTCCACAGAGAGGCCTGCCTTGTTGGAAGACAACCGTTTGAAGACCCTGAAGCATGCCAAAAGAGTGCTCTCGGGATTTCAACGCCACGGATCTACCTGACTGTGGCGTCTTGACGACCCTGAATCGTGCCCTACGTTACTTCTGGGACTTCAACACACCGAATCATCGTAGCTGATGCACCCTCATAATCGTGAATCCTTCCAGAACGCCATTTCTGGTACGTCGATCATGGACATCCGTGAAGCTCTTGTATTTTTTAAACGACGGTGCGTGGCGCTAAGGTGAGGGCTACATTTTTGAAAAGGAGCCGCCCTCAATCCGTGAAACTTTTGCAGTTTTGAAAGCGAATGTGCGCGGCGCGAAGGCGCGAGCCACATTCTGAAAAGGAGCCGCCCTCAATCCGTAAACCTCTTGCAATTGTTTAAAACAGATGCGCGCGGCGCTAAGGCAAGAGCCACGTTTTGAAAACTACCCGCCCTCAATCCGTGAAACTCTTGCACTTTCTTGAAAACGAATGTGCGCGGCGCTAGGGAGAGAGCCACATTTTGAACACGACCCGCCCTCAATCCGTGAAACTCTTGCACTTTATTCCCCACCTAGGCTCTGCCTAGAAGGGTTCTTACTGTGTTGGCTTAAAGGGCCGGTCAGTGGTCCTCGCCCCGGGCGGTTCCCCCGGCATCCGCCCCGTGGTTCCCCCAGTTACGTCCTCTTAGCTTAGCGTTGCTCATCTCATCTTTGCTTAGCCTAGCTTAACTTAGCTTAGCTTAGCTTAGCTTAGCCTAGCCTAGCTTAGCTTAGATTAGCTTAGCTTAGCCTAGCCTAGCTTAGCTCAGCTTAGCTTAGCTTAGCTCAGCTTAGCTTAGCTTAGCGCAGCGCAGCATTAACATAGTATATCATAGCATAGTATAGCATCGCATAGCATATCATAGCATAGCATCGCATAGCATAGCGCAGCATAGCATAGCGCAGCATATCATAGCATAGCACATCATATCATAGCATCGCATAGCGCAGCAACTCATATCATAGCATAGCATACCATAGCATAGCTTAGCTCAGCATAGCACAGCGCAGCATAGCATAGCATATCATAGCATAACATAGCATAGCGCAGCATATCATAGCATAGCATAGCATATCATAGCGCAGCACAGCATAGCATAGCATATCATGTCATAGCATATCATATCATAGCGCAGCACATCATATCATAATATATCATATCATAGCGCAACATGCCATACCATATCATAGCCTAACACATCATAGCATAGCGCAGCACATCATAGTATATTATATCATAGCGCAACACAGCATATCATATCATCGCATATCATAGCATAGCGCAGCATAGCATAGCATATCATAGCATAGCATAGGTATTAAGCTGTACTGCTGCTGCTGCTGCTACTACTACTACTACTCCTACTACTACTACTACTACTACTACTACTACTACTACTACTACTACTACTACTACTACTACTGCTACTGCTACTGCTACTGCTACTGCTACTACTACTACTACTACTACTACTACTACTACTACTACTGCTGCTGCTGCTGCTACTACTACTACTGCTACAACTGCGACGATGAGGATAAGGAGGAGGACTGCGTTTACCGTTACTACTACGATTGCTCTCCTCGGGGTCCAACTCCTAGGTAGGGTCGCTCTGGGATTATTTGACAACGCATGTGCGCGGCGCTAAGGCTAGAGCCACATTTTGAAAACGACCCGCCCTCCATCTGGGAAGCCGTGGCCAATTCTTGACGCTTCGCGTATCCCCACTAGGTCCGTAGCCTTGGCTCAAGCCGTCTGGTGGGCCTGCTCCCCTCGGGGCAATCTCCCACCGCTCAAGGGGGCGCCCGGACGCCGCTTGACCCTTCAGCCCAGGGCCGCTGTCCCCCAACTGGCGACGCAAGCGATGGCTGATCCGCACCAGGGACAAACAGGATATGGTGACCGAACAGTACGCAGCATGGGAGTCCGTGTGCTGGCACCGGTGGAGACATCTCCCCCCCATGGTGAGCAGCCCCCGCCTACACGCGTGGCTGAGCCAGCACCGAGTGCGGATCCGAGACCACCCCCAAGACGCGAGGGGGAAGAAGACTCACAGGTGCTGGTGGAGGGACAGGTCCCTGAGAGGAATCCTGAGCACATCCCATTTCCCCCCACACCTCCCGCCTCCCCTCGCAGTGGAACGGATGGCCCGCAATGGACGCGAGCGGCGGACGCACCTCGGTCAACAGCGGTTGGAAATAGAGACGAGGAGCATGCGTGGGAGTCAGCTCTGGAAGCTTGCCCAAGTGGGGAAGACAGAGCTTCCCCCCCGACAAGGGTAAATATTGACCCTCCGCAGGATGGCGCGGACCGAAACGTCACTGCTCCTCCCCTCTCTTCCTATGATTCACCAGTGACCGTGGCTATCGGCCGCTCCTCCCCCTCTTCTCATCCTCTGGATGTGCAGGATCCACATGCCGCGTCACCTGGAGAGTGGCAGGACGGCCAGGGATTGGCTGGCGGAGCGTCCGACGCTGGGGAAGTGCCGTCAGGGACAGAGACGGCTCCCCCACGGCCCCATGCTAGGGGTCCCGCTACAAGAGATCCGACGTTCCCCAACGGTGACCCCCTTATCCCCGTGCATTTTACCAGATCCAGCGGCTATCGGCTGCGCCTTCTCTTCCCCCCCTCCATTATCACTTGTGAATGTGGCTATCGGCCGCGCTTCCCCCCTCTCTCATCCTCCTTGTGCGAGCGACTTACCAGATCCCGCGGCTATCGGCTGCGCCTCTTTTCTTCCTCCTCCTCCTCCTCCTCCTCACGAGAGGCAAGATGGCTCGGCCACGGTTCAGAGACCCCGCCGCGATGCCGAGGCACGCATGTCCGAACCCCCCGATGTGGCAGCTGTGGGCAATGCCACCTATATTGGAGCTACGCAGAGGGAGGGACGCAAGCCTCCACCACCGCCTTCCCAACTTGGCTCCCCAGCGCCGACGCGGCCGTGGACCTTGAAATAACCCCCGCCGTGCCCTTCAACCCGATGGGGGTCGGCGCGGATGGGGAGGGGCAGCATGACACGGAACGCGGCCGTGGTGTTAGGGCAGGGTCAGACTCGGGAAGAGGGTCGAACCCGAGCGAAGGGGAGCAAGACGATAGACTCCCGCACGACGAGGCATACCACTGGGGTGGCGTGGATGAAAGCACCTCCGACTCGGACGCTTGGGGTCAGTACAGCCCAACCTCCCCTCCGCCAGGTATCTGGTCATCTCGATCGGGAAGGGCAGGGGCGCACGGCCCAGCAAGAGGAGATGACAGTCGCGGACAAGGGGGGCAATGCCCCCAGTCCAGACCCCCCCCGCCTCCAAGAGGGGATGTGTCACGTAATATCGACTCACCCTGCCAGGCCCCCGTAGTGATGGGCCCTAGGAATACCATGAGGGGGGGCCCCTTTTCAGCCCTGCTCGAGCACCGCGAGCCTAGGGCCCCCCCCCGCAGCCGAGTAAGGTGTGACGGAGTGGTCGAGCTGATAAGCCGATGCTGGCTCCGACCCCCCCCGGGGAACGTAGGCCCCCCAGCGACAGGTGGAGACAGCCGGCCCGACAGGGACCAACCGGAACGGGGAAGCACAGGGGGCCCCCACAGCTGTGCGTCAGCTATGGCTCAACTGGACCTTTCTTGGCTGGTCTGGTCCATCACGGGCGCCGACCACGAGGCCAGGCTTGGTGGGGTTGGGCCGGGCCCTGTCCAGGTGCTCGCCTTCCGCTTTGCCAGTCTTGCACAGGGCCCGGACATCGGGGATGACATCCACGAGGTGTGCGAGCCTACACAGGAGGAAAACCTAGCGGCGGAAATGGAATACGACACGCTATACCACGCCGCTCTCTACGCGGACACAGGGATGTGCGAACCGACGGACGAGATCTTTCCCCCGACTCTCCTCGGTATGCCCAGGTGGCGTCACGATCCTGCGCCCGACGCGGCGGACAGTTGTCCTACTGACACTAACTTGGGGCGAAAGGCCAGGATCTGCAAACACCTTGTCCGCGAGCACCGCCGCAACGCGGTGCACTTCCCGGGCCGCGGCGAAGTCCGACGTTGGGCCATCAGCAGAGGACGCTGGGTCGAGGCTGGTACAGATGTCCTCTCATCGCCGCAATGCGGCTTAGGCCGCGACTGGTGGGTCATTCCAGCCATTCCCAGCGCCGAGCCGCAGCCCTCTGGCATAGGGGGGCCCCGGGCCCAGGGACTTTGAAGGCGACAACCCGACAGGGCCCTGGCCCGTAAGCAACACCTTTCAACTGATCATGATTGGGGATTTCCTTCACCCCAAAGGCAGATGTGGAGAGTGTGGATGTTGGTACACGAGGCAGGACATGAATAGCTGCATCGTGTGTCGCAGGTTAGGGTCACCATGGGTCACCGACACGGACAGCTCTCCCACCACCGAATTGGAAGCTCCCAGACACCCCCGGGCTGGACCTGCTGGGCACAAGGCTCACCTTCCAGCTGGCCAGGGTGGGAGCTCGATACGCTCCCATCGCCAGCCACATCGACGGCGAGCGGCGCCCTTCAGAGACCACCAACTTCTCTGCGGTTTGGCTGATGGCCGAGCTCCTCGCAGCATGGTGTCACATGACGGAGGTCGAAATGGAGAACCACGGGGGTCGAGGCTTGCCGGCAGGGCGAATGCCCAGTACACAAGGAGCATGGGACGAACCGGCATTTTGGGCAACGGCTGGCTCCTTGGCCAGGCTCTGCTGTGCATCGATGGAATGGGTTATAGAGGCGATGACGCACATTCAACACACCATGCGAGAGTACCCTCTCGGCGACCAGCTACGCGAATGGGCCCCGAGATGCCTCTCGAACGTCCCCGCCGCCAGCGTGCCGGCACAACCCCCTGCAGCAGGAGGCCCGGCTCAGAGTGCACAGGACCCAAGGGCCAGGTACCAGCGCTGCTTCGAAGGACTCCAGATCGGAAACATGGAATGGCTCCGACGAGAAATCGGAGGTACGTTCTTTGATCAGGCCCTCGCTATCACCCCAGCAGATAGAGCATGGGCAACAGACGCAAGCCCTGAGGCGATAGAGGCTACAGAAGTGGCGTGCCGAGCCGTGGTGGCGGCCGCCATAGACAGCGGGAGACCAATAGCTTACAGCCTAGTTCCTGGAACCCCGCGCGGGGAGGCTTTACGATTGGAAATCGCACTTCGGACGAGGGCGAGAGGAATCGGGGCCCCAGTAGCCCGAGAAGGTAGCCAACAGGGTAGCACACGAAGGGGAAGCGAGGCACGCGCCACGAGCATCCCAAGGCCAATCCCGACCGCGTTCCCATCCCACAGAAGCGAGGGGAACGCCCGGCGAGTGCTACAAGAGATCCAGGACATCCGCACTCAGGTTGCGAACGACAACATTCCACCCAACATGACATGGAGTCGACTGTTGGTCCCCTTCATCTGGGGCACAGCGACAGAAGAAGGAAGAGCCACGCTCGAGTGTGCGTTTGAGGCCACAGGGATCCCCTGCTCCCTAGCCAGACGGGCTGGCGAGAGATGGCAACAAGTGGGAGTCGCTACTCTTGAGGGAGCGCGCCGCAGGCTCGGGCTGGCCGCAGCCAACTTGACGACAGAAATCGGAAGAGCATTCGCATCCCCCCTACTAGGGGGGTATATAGACCCTCCGCTGCAGGAAAGCATGATGAGATGGCTTGGTCCCCACGGACAACTCCAGGAAGCGGTGCTAACGGCAGACAGAGAAGCGGTAGAGAGCGGCGCGCGTCTGCGGAATGCCCGAATCCAGGACAGAAGCAACGGGAATGGGGGCAGCACAGCAGGCAGGCAGCAGCCCCCCTCCCCCGCGCGAGGAAGGGCGAAAAGCACCACCCGTGGCATGAGAATGCCAGACAGCCGTCCGGGGGACAGACCAGCGACGGCGACAGAGCTGCCGCGCAGGCCTTCAGCAGGGGAGGAACGCTGGGCGCCTTGATCCGGGCACTCGACGCCGCGCAGAGGAACGACGAGGCGGCAGGCAGAACCAGGCAGCATAATGTAGACCGCACCTCGTTCAATGGATCAGAAGCCCAAACAGAAGCAGACGGGTTGCTCAGAGAAACCAGAGCTCGGCTGGACCCAGCGAGCTGGATATCCAGAGCCATGTGGCTCTGCCTCGCGCCCCACTAAGGCCCCCTTCTGAGGCCAGTGCTCCAGGTGCGAGGCATAGACGGCCGACCTTTCGAAGTCCTCAACAGATGGTTACACATCGCTGATGTGCATACCCCAAATGACATCGGGCGCAGATCGGGCGAGGGGGGGGAACAACCCCCAGTTCCTTACCCCCCCTTCGGGAACCTGCAGATATGCCTCCTTCTAAAGACTACTGCATTCAAGGCGTGCCTAACAGAGGAGGAGGCATTCGCCACAACACGAATCCTCACAGGGAGCTTTTATTCGGCCATCGCTTGTGCGGCTGATCCACCTGGCGACGCGAAAGGGGCCCTTCCAAGCAGGCCAGCCAGAGCAAATCCCGGCATGGGACACTGGGGGGGGGGGGGAGCAAACATGCACCATCTGCTCTGGGGAGCTCCGAGGGGTGGTGGAAGTCCTTGGCCTATGTGGGCATAGGTTTCACAGACAATGCCTGGATCAGTGGAGGCTAAGTCAGCCAGGGGTCTTCAGAGGAGGAGACAACGCCATGCCAGTTCGCTGCCCCTACTGCAGGGCCAAGGACAGAGGCAGCATCGCGGCGCTGCTCCCAGGGCACCCTCCCCCCAGTGAGGCACAGGCGGCATTGCAGCTGAGGGGCGGAGTCTTAACCCCCATCAGGCTCCACATCGCATACGGTGAGCTAGCAGCTGCTGCAGCTGCAAGAGCAACGGAGCTGGACTACCTTAGGGCTGACCTAGTGACAATACGGAGGCCCAACACATACATCACGGTCAGGGACATGCAGAGAATCCAGGACTACGTTGAAGATAGTAGGAGGCCTCCAGCGCAACCTGAGGGCATGGACGTGGACGACGATATGGACCACGAGCCAGACAGGTCTACCCCTCCCTCCGACCTCGACGACGAAGAGGGGCAGGGAAACAATAGCGCGCCGGCTCCCCCATCCAGACAGGAAAGGATGAACGCAACCCCAATCATTGCTCAGGGCAGATGGGCTGCCATCCTTGCCAGGCATCCTCCGGGAGGTCCTAGGAAGAGGGGGCCGGCCACCTTCCCAACACCCCTCCTTATGGCAGCGGTCAGGGGGCTGAGGGCTGAGCTCGTCATTGCAAGAGCTCCGCTGGTCGGGGACAGGCATGCGGACGACGCAGGCACCATAGCTTTCTTTGTTCAGCCCGAGCGCCTACGAGCAGGTGAAAGAACTAGTTTGCAGTAGGGGCGCCCAGGACGAGGGACACTGCACCCCAACCATTGTCGTAGCGGATGCCAACGCGTCCCAGCTGCAGGCCACGCTGGCAGCGGCTGCCTCAGGGATGGGCTCCTGCAAGGTCGTGGCGCTGACAGGGCGTGGAGTCCCTACCCCGGGGGGCCCGGGCCCAACCGAGCTCATCGCCATTGCCAGCGCGCAATGGGGATACAGAGCCACCAACATGATCACGCATCTTCTCCCAATAGGGAACCCAGTCATAACAGGGCGCAGTAGCCCCCCCTGCTACAGCTGTTGGCGGCCCAGTTTGACATCGCCAGCCACCCCCAAAAGGACAGTATTCCCACCCTCGCTGGTGGTACATTGGGGTGGTGACGACCCAGACACCAGCGACGCTTTACACATACTGACGCCGGAACAAAAGAACGACGCTGTAGTGGCCCAGATTTTAAGATGGAGGCGAATGACAGAAGACCTTGAACAAGCGCCCGTGGACGTTGAGTGGGCAACCATTAGAGTATCCCTGCCCAGGGACGAGACCCTCCGAAGGGAGGGGCTGGAGCCTCTATATCACCACGTAATCCGACGCACTCGCAGCGGAGCGTCGCGGGGCCAGACACCGAACGACCCCCACATTGAAGCCCTGCAGGTAGCAGCGCAGACTGCCCTAGCGGCGGACAGCTGCGGGAGCACCTGGAGGTCCAGTGAGGCATCTGACTCCGTACACATCCCTGTGTCCAGCGCCGCCGCCTGCATCGCGCTAGCAACTGCTGCAGAGGCAGCAGCGGCCCGCCTCAAGGGGGTGGGCTCCTCCTACTAAAGACTCCTGAAATAATAGCAGCCCCCGTACTGAGATATCTCAGGGAGAAACTCCCCTTAGTTTTTGGATCAGCTCTCCCGCGCGCTGCCCTCGAAGGGTCCTCCTGGAAGGGGACTGGGGCGGGGGCCTTTCATTTATCAGACTCGCTGATCCAGAGGGGGGCCATCACCTCAGATGGAACCTCGCAGACCAAGGGCAGACCAGCCAGCAAGAAATCATGAAGGCCGTGGAGGCTACAGTCGGTACAGGGGCAGTCGAGCAAGTCACGGCAGTAGTTGCCTGGTTTCCAGACACGGGAGAGTACCAACACATGACGCAAGTCAGAATCCGACTCGGGGCCGCTGCGAACATGTCAGCAGCCTTTTGTGGAACGAGCTGCATCGCAGTAGGCGCGCAGGTGGTCGGGATATTCCCAGCCACCCCCACAAGGGAGCAAAGCAGGGGAGACGCGGGAACCCCCAGGGCGCAAGCGGAGCACATCGCGGCCTTAGCGGAGCAAACTGTACGACAGGCCCCAGGAAGAGCGGTGCAACCGCAGATACTGGAGATTACAGCATTCGATCAGCAAGGAAGGCCGGTCGGCTCCTCCAGACCGCGACCGATGCGCCCTGACCCATTGATTCCAAGTCACACCAGATTACGGATGTTCTCGGCATCGATCGGCTCCGCCGGAGCCAGCTTACACACCAGAGCATGGCCGCTCCCTGAGGGAGCGGCCAGTGGACAAGGAGACAGCCTGGTAAGAGTCCCCCCCCAGACATCCCAGAAGAATGGCTACATGAGGTAGAGTGCAGCGTGGAAGGGCGACTCCCTACGCGGAGAGTGACAGTAAAGAAGGCAGGGGCGGTCTGCGGGACTTACTCCACCCAGGGGAACGCCTCTCAGCTGCGGTGGCGGCGGGCGGGGCTGTGTCTGTCACTGCGTGCGGCGAGGACGGGCGCCTCTACACTTCCACCCCGATGTGGATCACCATCGCCCTGCCAGCTGAGGCCGACTTGAGAACGGCCAGCCGTGGAGCGGACCGACCGCTGATAAGGGTAGCTATTCAACTATTGCGCGGGAGTGTGCACCTGGCGAAGTTGGACGCCGCACCGACACCCAGACCAACGCCTCAAGACTTGGGAATCGGCACCAGCCAACCTCGCAACTCGATCATACCCCCAAGAAGGCATGCGTCGGTTGATCTACTACCAGGCCCAGCTCGACCGAGAACATACCCCCCTCTTGCTGAAGTGCTTGCGCACAAAATGCGGCTTATAGCCCGCGCAGATGGCGCGCTGGTCAGAGCAGACAGCGACGCAGTCGCGTGCGCGCAAGGCATGGTCGGCAAGTTCCAGGCGTGTACCGACGAGCAGAGCACGCATGACCTGGCAAGAAGTATTCAAACCAGGCTGGTACTCGAACAATGGCGGCAGGACGAAGGCATACCCATCAGAAGATGCAACTGGGACCTATATGCAGCCATCTGGATGCTTCAACTAACAGACCCTGCCACGTTGGAAAGAGACCACCTTAATCAACTCATCAGAGAATTAGGCATACAAGAAGAGGTCACCAGGCAACTCCCCTTCGCCCAGTGGCTATCGCCGGAGCCTGACCTCACATACACTGCCCACCACCCCTGGCTGGAGGTCCCTGGGAGCCGAGGAGCAGACGTTGACAGCGACACTACACATAGGTTAGTGCCAGGCACGCTGGAGGGCATCCAGGCCTTGGACGAGAGGCTCAGAAGGGCAGCCAGTCAAGACAGGCTGCGGCACGACCCAGGAAGGGCCCCCAGACCTCGAAGGACTCATAGAGACAACAACGCGAATTCCGTGGGTGAGATCGGAGGACAGAGCACGCGGGCCAGGCAGAGCCACGCGCACAGAGTACGCCACAGAGAGCGGAGCGGGCCACAAGCGTCGCACCAAGGCACTCTACAGGAACCTCAAAACCCATCCGGCGACCCCCCGGGTCGACAGGCAAACCCAGTGGCAGCCGTTCAGACAGAGACTCCGCAAGCAGAACGCCCCAGCAGCCAAGAGTCCCAGACTGCACCAGGCATTCCGAGACGACGGCAAGGTGACAGCGGAGAAGGCAGTGCCACATCCTCAGTCTCCCCAGGAAGTGCCTCCGCGAACGCTACTCCAAGTAGGGGCTCTGCAGACGCGCCCAGGCAGGAAGCAGGTGAGGGACATCGCGAAACCGACCAGATGAGAGGGCAGAGCCGACGAACGCAGGTTCCCCCGCGCTCAGATGCGCCACCGGAAGCACGACCCCAACAGGCGCAGCAACCAGAAGCTAGCCCTGGGCAGCCGCTCCCACAGAGCCCGACCCCCCAACTGGGACGGGCAAGGAGCTCGCGCACGGTGACCTCACCTCCTGCCCCGCAAGCAGAGGGTAGCGGCCCGGCAGATGAGAGTATGGGGGGGGGGCCCCAGCAGACACGAGCCAACAGGCGAGACACTGGCTGAGAGGGCGCCAGTAGTACAGACGGGTACGGCGAGGCCACCCCCGGACAGCGTCACGCGCTCCCCACCCGGAGACCCGCTGGGAAGAGGAGACACTCCCAGGCCGAGCACGCACCTACCGCCCTGCATGAGACGCCACTGGGAACAGCTCCTCGGCACTACCGCCGAGACGCTCCGCACCCTTGGCCCGCCAGCGCAGTGGAACGGGCTGGGATGCACTGACGAGGCAAAGTGGAGGACCGTTCGAACTGAGCGCCATTTGCTGGGGCACGTGTACGGTGCAACTTGAGAAGCAAATGCGACAAGTTTTCACAAGAGCACGCATCGCGCACAGGCTCTTCGCCCCATTTGAGGCCTACTGGGCGCGGCACCCCCCAGCTGGCACGAGGAGCCCTAATGGAATAAATATAACATCGAAGAATGCTGCTCTTTCGGCGGATGATGCGTGTGCACACCTGCAGGATGCTTTGGGCAGGGCCCTCGACACGGGGGGACCCGCAGCCCCGTTCTCCACCCTAACTACAGCGATAATCGAAGGAATACTATCCGTGGCCTCAGGGAATAGCCCCGGCTCCAGTCCCAGCAGACTGAGATCGGTCGACCCCACCTGGCCCAATCTCAGGGGGGAACCTACCCTGGGGAGTCCCTCTGAGCCCCGCAAGCTGCTGGGGCAGCAACCCCCCCGGCCCCTCAACAGAGAGGGGCATGCGCCCTTGGGCAACAACGACCACAAGCCAGAGGTGCCGCGGGAACTGGGCCGCAGCGGCAACCTGCAGAACAGACTGAGAATCCAGACAGAAGCAGGATCAGGAGGTGCTCTGCGAGGATGCACAGCAGGAGCCGCAGCAGACGGGCACGGCACACGGGTCACCGAGAACCTAGGCCGAGACGCAGGGCAGGGACGAGGTCTTCGAGGACGGTAAGAGGCACCCCCCCAACCCTGATGACGATGTGGATGTCCCGCCCAAGGGCGCCTGCTCAGACGCGACCGGAAAGAGGGCGCACGCGTACATTAGCCGACCAACAAGGGGTAAGGGGGATAACCAGAAGGGTGAGGCCGAGAACCAGCCCCCACGACCCAACGGACCTACCGCAGCCCCACAGCCCATTGATGTCTTGCAACAGGTGTGGTCGCAGCACAGGAACAGTGAAGCCGGGCTTGCCCCGATAGCCCCACCCAATCAGGTGCTGGGCTCCTATCAGGTAGCGGGACTAGACAACGACACCATTCGGGAGGCCCTGCAGTCCTTGCACGAACAAGGCACCGTCCGGTTAGAACCTGACCAAGCAGCCGATGACATCACGGGCAGACTGCAGGTCCAGGAGCCGACGGAGCGGGACTCTACACAGCAGGAGCAAGGAGCGGAAAGGGGTCAGACCCGCGGTGCAGTCCCCCCAAACGAAGAAGGGGCCCCTTTGCATCTGGTATCGCTGTTCGACGGGTGGGGTATCGCCAGGCTCGCGATGGGTGACCTCGCCCAGAAACTAGACGCAGTGAACAGATTTCGAACATCCGTGTTCGTGGAGCACAACAGGACAGCGACAGAGGCGGTGGCGCGCAGATGGGCTAGTACACCAGACCCCCAGGACGGAGGCCCACAGCACAGACAAATAATAGGAGAGGACGTCTGGGACCTGTTCAGGCGGAAAGACCCCCAGGACAACATATCCCCGTGGGAAATACACTTAGACTCGCTTGAACAAGGCAGCGCCCTCCTCATAGTGGCAGGCCGCCCATGTAACAACCTGTCGGCCGCAGGCAGACACGTTGGCAGGGGCGGACTGGCAGGAGCACAGTCCCATCATTTCTTCGCCATCCCAACGGCATGGTATCTCGCCAACAAAAGGAGACCAGACGTCAACATACTCGTGGTCGTAGAAAATGTTGCCTCCATGCCACTGGTGCACCGAGACGCCATGAGAGCCGCCATGGGCGACCTCAGCCCATAATGGGCTGTTAAGATGAACGCCGGAGACCACGTGGCCATCCCGAGGGAGAGGTTGTGGATGGCGAACTTCCCCCCTCCTTCCAACGCAATAACATGCCGCCGGCTCCCCAGCCCCTGGGGGCCCAGATGGGCGTATAGACCCGACGGAAGAATACCCACGTGGACGCAGTCCAGAGTAGCCCAAGACGATCCAGACGCCATACTACCCAGTAGCTACCAGACCCATCTTCTCTGCCTCTTGTACAACGAGGACAGTACTCACATATGGCTCCAACGAAATCCAACTGAGCTGAGACAAGGAGCCAATCATATACTTGCAGAGCGCGGGGCAGAGCAAGGCTTCGCAGGATGCACAGAAGGCATCGGACTGGTGATGTCGGGGAAGGAAAGGGAGAGCCCTGCCGCAGAGGAAAAGGTCAAGGCTTGGGGCAGGTGGCTGGTCAAAGAAGGAAGAATTCATGGGCTCAGACCCCCTGGCGCAGACGAAAGGGCCCGGGCCACAGGCCTAGCGGGATGCTACCGTGGGCTTGGGGTAAGCGGCAGGACGCTATATGACGCTGTCGGCATACACTTCGACCCGCGATGCCTACAGCGCAGAGTAGTAACTGCGATGCGAGCCTGGAGAGCGGGAGAGCATAATGCAATGGCCCAGACCACGGCCCCCACGGGCGCGCAGATAGCAAGAGCATGGGCAACAGCACGAACCTACGCAGGGAGACAGCGCCCCTGGGCCCAACTCCGAAACCACCTATTCCCAGACGACATCGCAGAGCAGATGAGACGCGAGGAAGCCCTTCTCCCAGAAACGCCGCGCCCCTAGACTCTTCCAGGGATCCCAATACGTTCCACGGAGCGTTGGGGTCCCCTCCCCGGCACCTGCGAGTTCCGGGAATGCGCGCGCGCGCCTGGGACCAGGCACGTCGTGCTCTCAACGAGGCACTGGAGGAGAGGTGTCACCGCAAGATTCGCGCTCCAAGGAGCCTCTGGGCACTGATGCACCCAGTGCCTTGGACGCAGCCCACATGGGACGACTTGTGCGGCGCCCTCTCCCTTGACGACGTGATGCGCGCTCTGAACGCCACCCCCCATACCTGCCTCCCCAGGTTTTCCAGCTGGAATGTTAGGTACCTCAGAAGCTGCGCCGCCCACAAGAACCAGGTCAAACACGCCCTTTTGACGCAGGTCACCATGAACAACAGGATTGCCCTCACTCAGGAAACCCACTGGTCCGAACGCGAGACCGAGGTGTGGAAGACCATGTTCCCGGCGCGAACTGTGGTTGCCTCCCCCGGCTTACTCGGGCCTACGGGAGGACTGGCTGGTGGGGTAGGGATCCTCTTCCCCCACGGAAGCCCCTCCTGGAACAGCAAGACATGGTTCCGGGCTGTGCAGTAGCCGCGGTAGTGCAACAGGGCGAAAGGAGAATTCGCCTCGTGTCAATCTACCTCCCTCCCACCAGGAAGGAAAATACCCTTGCGGAGATCGCCTCGGCGTCTGAACAGTGGGAGCCGCTTGACACCTACTGGGGAGGGGACGTCAACCTGCAGCTTCAACGCCCGAGAGACGGAGAGATAGAAGCTGCTGCCCTCCTAAGGGACATCGTAACCAGCTCCGGCTCCGTGGCCATTCACATGCATGGCCCAGCCAGGATTGACAAGGATAGTGAGTCTCAAATCGACATGTGTGCTTGCCCCGTCAGCCACATCCACGCCTATGACCCCCGGAAGTTGTGGAGGCTCGCGCTATCGGATGATGCCCTCATATCGCTCGCCCCCCAGGGTGCGAGGAGAGCTAGAAGGCGACACCATGAGGGCTGCTGATCTGAGGAATGTCCCAACAGCTGCGCACGCGGAGCTTCGTCGGATCTACGCACATCTAGAGATCCTCTTTGGCGTGCCGACCGTAAACCTCAGCGGCCTTATCCAGCACTCCGACTGGATTAGGCCGGCCCGCCCAGGTGGGTTCCTTGACCATCATCCGGACAACGACGATGGCGACGCCTCTTGCTTACCCAGCGACCCGGCTCCAGTACCGAGAGGGCCCGATGACCCCGCGGTCACCCCCCCAATTCTCCCCACCCTTATGAGGTTTGGGAGGCGCGCCCTCTCCTCAGCCCTACAGGACTGGTGGAAGAAGTGGAAGTTGCACAGAACGCGGTCCTCCCCGGGGCTGCTGCTGGCGGCAGCCAGTCAGAGACAAGAAGTATCGCGCCCGGTGGGGGCCCTGGCAGCCTGGTTGCATGAGTACGGGTGGGACGGGCACGACCTACCTCCAGAGCAAGCAGGGCTCTGGCTCAGAACCTGGGACGCCAGAGTCACGCAGAGAAGAGCAGCGCGCCTATTCCTTGTCCAACGAGGCCCAGGAGCAGAACGTCCCCCCCTCGCGGCCCATTGCAGGACTGGGCGGGAAATATATAAAAATACCCACGCTATCCTAGGCGTGAGGGACCACAACGGCACCTGGCATGACAGGCCCAACCAAGTTGATAAAGTGCTGTGGGACAGCCGCAGCTCGATATGGCATTCCGCCCCCCCTCTGCCTAGCTCGGCCGGTCGGCTCCTTGACCAGTACTTTTTGGGGCACCCTGGTACCGGCATCTCTAGCCGGCCCACGCCTGGGTGGGCAAAGCTGGCGGCCACCGTCCTCGCCCCCAGCGGGGGCGCTCCAGGGGTCGATGGAATTCCTTACGATGCCTTTCACCCTGGAGCTAGGTTCGTCGCCTGCCTCCTTGCCCAGGCCTGGTACGCCGCGGATCTCAGTCCCGCCCTCATCGAGGAGGTACTGGGGCGCTCTGTGGACCTTCTGGTCTGGATCGGGAAGAAACCAGGCGCAGAAGGGCCCAACGACATGAGGCCACTTCAACTCCCCACCTGCATTCGGCGTCTCTACGGTGCGTCCTTGGCCGACCTACTTGGCCCGATCGTCGAACCGCTCCTAAGCCCCAATCAGGCTGCCAAGAGAGGGGGGCAGTGTGGCCCCAACATCACCAAGGTCACTCAGCATTTGAGTGCTACTTCCAAGCCACCAACAGCACCGGGTCCCGGGTGGACCGCACTTCTCGGTCAGCATCACGCGGTAGTGGAGAACTACATCGAGCGTGCCGCGACCGTGTTGGGTGAGGCCCCCTGCACCGCCGTGATCTTTTGCGACCAGAACAAGGCGTTCGAAAGGATATCGCTTCAATGGGTAGACGCCCTCCTACGGAGGTGGGGGCCCCCCACGTGGTTACTCAACGCCCTCAATGCCTTGGTGGTCGAACGGACGGTGAAGACGTGTAAGGGGAAGTACAGGGGCCCAGAGCGCCGCCTACTTAGGTCTGTCGGCATGGGGGGCACCGCCTCCCCCCTCCTGTGGAGCTTGGGATATGACCCACTCATAAGCACCATTCCTCCATCACAGGAGGTGATGACCCTACCTACGTGGACGACCTCGCTGCCCTGCTAAGCACAACGAGGCAAGCTCTGCGCGCAGCAACTGCCCTCCCCTGGGCCGCCAAGGCCGCTGGCCTCCTGGTCGAAGCGCACAGGTGCAGAGGGATGCATGCCGAGGATTCCCCTGGTATCCGCGCAGCGCTGGAAGAGGTCCCCGTGCACTTTGAGCAAGACGGAGACAGCGTGCTCATCTCAGGGCTACCCGGGGACCTGATCAAGGCCTTGATTGACAGCTACATGGGGGATCGGTGCCCCATCCGGTGCACACACTACCAGCACGCCTGCAACTGCACCTTCAAGACGGCGCTCGTGCCCGCAGGGAACCAAGGATGGTGGCGCACCCTCATGGAGCATGCCCCCTTTGGAGGCTCGGCGGTGAGGGAGCAATGGCCGTGCCTGGGGGCAGTAGTAGTATCCCGCGCGGCAGAAGGCGACGACCCCCCCGCGGAGCGGGGGCCTCACCAAAGAGCAAGAAGAGGTCCTACGCAAGGGCACGTGGAACCGCCCCCTCCCCAGAATTAGGGGGAGATCCATTGCGCTACACCTGGCCAAAATGTCCCCTTACAGGACGGCCGCTGCGTGGAACGCTTGCCCGATTTCCCTGGCCCCTTACGCTGCGCACTACGCCCCCCCCCGACATGGCGCAGGAGCGTGAACTGTGTGCCCAGCTGAGAACTGCCCTCGGGCTGGCTGGGGCCTCCTGGGTCCCCGACATAGTCCTGACCGGACTCGGCATGCGCTTCCAAGTGCAGGGCGCCCCCAGGTGCCCTGCAGCAACTGCTCGCGCTGTTGCTGCAAGAGCGTTCGCCTTCGGGGACTCTTGGTGGCCCTGCGCACTCCGGAAGCGGGCCAGCATCAGATGGAACAAACTGCTGAACTGGAGTGCCCTAGCAGCCCGGGCCCCCGAGGCGTATCCCCCGCGGCCGAAGATGATCACAGAACGAAAGGCTGCCCAGGCCTTACTCGTTGCGAGACAGCGACCCCACCTACTGGAGGGCAGGCAATATGGCAGGATTACCTACGCGGCGGCCTGGGCCCAGATGAACAGTCATCACTTCAGTACCTGGCTCCAAAAAACTAGCCAAGGGAGAAGATGGCAGTCCTCCGCGGGTGGGGAATGGCAGCTGCTGCGGTACTGCGCCACCTTCACCTGTGCGTACCACGTGTTAAGGGTGCTCAGCAACGGCCTCCCGGGCCCGGCAACGCGCAGGGGGAACGACGAAAGAGTGCCCCATAGGTGTCCCTGCGGGGCGCCGGCCAGCAGAGTGTGGATCACAGCCGGCCCAAGCGACGAGGGGGCGGCCTGGTGTGTCAGATGTATCGGCAACGGGCCTCACGCCCTCGCCCTCTGGCAAGCGCTTCCCCCTGATTCCCCCCCCCCACTGAGGGCACCGGCGAGCGCCTATGCTCGCTCAGGTGGACTCTTGAGGCCGCCGATCAGGGACGGGCCTTGCGGTCGTTGCCCGCTCTGTGGACTGGGAGAGGCCACGACCGAACACGTCTGGCACTGGTGCCCAGCGGCTGCCCTCGTCTGGGACACCATACGTGGGCCCGAGGACCCGCCAGCCCTGGCCCAGGCCATCGCCAGCGAGGGCGTGCGCCAGCCGCTACTGGCCAAAGTTTTACACCAGATCTCCTTCGTTACTGGCGTCAACCTTACTGCCTCCCCCCTAGAAGCAAGTGATGCGGCTATTCTCATCCTGCGCGGGTTGGCCACCCCAGACACGGACCTCCACGAAGGGGGCGATGAAGAGGAACAGGCTGATAACGACCCCCCCAGGGTTGGCAGACACGACGAGACGGCCGTGTGGACCGTACGGCGTGACCAATGCCACACCTGCAACCCGTTTCCCCCTCCCGCCGGGGCAGTTTGCGGGGCGGCCAGGCCCCGCGCACAAAGGCACGCAGACAGAGCAGGAGGCGAAATCCGCAGGCTCCCGGTTGTCAGCAGACGCTGCAAACCGGATGACAGGCTTGTAGTGCTGCTGTCCTCACATACTCGAGCGGCGTGGATGCCTCCCGGCAGAGGCTGGTTTCCATGCCCAAGGACTGACAACTCTCCCACTGCGTGCTGGTCGTCGACCTTCTGCCGATAATGTCGGCTGCACACCACCACTCTCACGGCCAATGCCAGGCTTGAGCCCGGCGACGAGATAACCGTTCGCGACTCTCCCCTTGCCGACTCGGACTCCACCCAGTGGCCGTGCGAAGTCACCTTCGATGGAGGGGCAAGATCCATTTGAGAGGGCGATGAGGTTTCAGGGGCCGGTGCCATACTCTGGCACCACAACCCCAGCACCGGGGCACCCCGCGTGCTCGCCATCGCCATAGTCGCTCTCCCAGACTGCAGCAACGCCCAAATGGCCGAGGTTGCAGGCTGCCGTGCCGGGCTGGCACTGCTCCCCCACATAAACAGCCCTACCCGCATGGCGCGGATTGTTGGCGACAACTTAGCCGCTGTAAGGTGTGGTGCTGGCGTGGCCAGATACCGAAGGCTACGCTTGGCTCAACAGATGGAGGATGCCTTGGGGCAAGTCGAAGGGGCAGGCTGGGTACTCACTTGGCAGGCCGTCAGGCGCAGACTCAACAAGGCGGCTGACAGTCTGGCCACCATTGGGGTGTATTGGGCAGACGCCCTCCGTAGGGAAGGCGTTGCGGCTGTCACCTCCCGCGCTCAGTGGAACGGTACCGACCCCCCCATCCCCGCCCACTTCCCCCGCTTCCACCCTCGTGGGGCCAGCTTTTGCGACCCCATTGCGGCGGCTGAAGCTGCCCATTCGCTCGCGCAGCCCTTTCCTGCCCCCCCCTCTGGCCCGCCTCACTCGGGTCGGCTTTCGTCTGGTCGCCGCAGCATCTGAGCGCGCGTTGCCTCGGCTCAAGCTTCTCCCCCCGTGCATTCTTTCCGCATCCGCAGCTATCGGCTGCGCTTCCCCTCGTTGCGCCGCCGCGGGATGACGAAGCGAAAGAACAACATTGGGCCCCTGGCCAGATGGCAGTCTCCGATCGAGCACTGCAAACGTGGTCCCAGTGCAGACACGGCCAAGCCCTTCCGGGCCCGTGAATGCCCCTGGCTGAGGTGGGCGCACTTCAACCAAGAGTGGTGCTGGTGGTGCGAGGTCTGTCAGAGATACTGCGACGGCAAGCTACATCTCCTGAGTGACGATCACCGCACAGAAGCTGCGAAGCAGAAGGGGCACGGGTGGCCGGGCCCCAGGTTCTATACCCAGCCAGGCAACCTCTGGGCCAGGACCCAAGGGTCGACCAGAGACTGCATCACAGGGCTCCAAATCGAGAGGCATGCGTGGCCAGGGTGGGAGCTCCCCTGCCGTGTCATGGAAGAGGGCCGCGTGCACCTACCTGGCTGGGCGTTCCCGGAGGATTGGGGCAACGTACCTGTCGACTTCCCATTTCGAGACGACAAGTTTGACTTCACCATTCCCACTGACACTATCCCGTCTGCCAACCTCCGGTCGCCAGACCTATGCCGACGTGGCGGGTGGGGGAACCCGTGGCTCAACGCAAGGGCCTGGGGAGGCACCGGCCCGCCTCCCCCTCGCACCGGTACAGGCGAGCTGCCCGCCCCCCCGAACCAGAACGACAGACTCGCCGGATCCAGCAGGGCATCGTCGCAAGACCCCGCCGATCGGGGCGGGTCGCTGCGGGGGGAGGAGACCAGCTGGACCTGCGGCTTTCACCCCCTCGCCTTGCCGACGTCCCCAGACCCCCCCGCTGACGCCGCAGCCAAGGCAATTATGCAGCTGTTCTCCGTGCCCGCAGACCGCCCTGGGGCCCAGTTCCGTCTGCGCATCCCCCTGGGAAAGATCGCAGGAGGAGTGAACCTGCCAAAACACTGGGAGCAGGATCTACGACAGAGGGGTATCATCCTGTCCAGATTGGCATGGGCGGAAACTATGGCCCCCACGGAGACGACATGGGACGGCTCAGTAAAGGCCAGAACAGATCTGGCACGCAAGCAGAGCTGCTCCCTGGAAGTGGCGGTCGCCCCCGTGCACGAGCGGTCGCGTTGCCCCATTCTCGAAAAATATAAGCTTCGCTACGCGTTCCCCCCCAGGACAGGAAGACACTCCTACACCTTCAACGGCCAAGTGAGTTCAGGCTGATGCTCAAGGGCATGGACGGGGGACAGGGCGCGCAGTCGCGGGCGCTGCTCCTCAGCCTCACCAATCCGACAGAGGATCAGGTCGCCTCCCTCAGGCTCGCGTGGCCCCCTGAATTTGGCGGCCACATCCCCCGCAACGAATGCGAGGTGATGGAGCTAGGGGATGGCTCGAGGTACCCCTCCAATCAAGCTCTGGCATGGTGCGACTCCAAACAAGCCAAGGAGCTACAGACTCTCGGCAAGGATGCAAACACAGACAGCGAGGGAGAAGTCCTGTTCCGATTGGACAAAGCGCCGTCGAAGCTGCAGTACTGGCGGATCTACCAGGCCATCAGTGAGATGTACAAGCTGCAGCAAGCATGGGACGACCTGGCGGGCGCTCCGCTGGACATGATAACATTCTTCCTCCAACCAGCGGGCAATCGACCGGAAAGACAGGCTAAGGGCCAACGAAGTGGAGAATACGAAGGCATGCAGCAATTCCCTCCTGGCCAGGGCGAGGGCCACGATTGAAAACAGAACACAGAGCCTACCTGGCGCAGCAGCGGTGGACGACATAACTTTGCAGCAACACAACAAGGCGCAAGCCGTCGCACCATTTACAGACGATGAGGTTGAAGGGTCTATTGGTCAGGCACTCCAGCGGGTTCGCAACCTTCCCCCCATCACCAACCTCAATGACGCCGCCCGACGGCACCGACTAAACGACAACGCTGCCAAGGCGCTGACCGCCACCATCCAACACCACCTGACAGTGGTACATGGGCCCCCAGGGACTGGCAAAACACTATTCACAGTGGCCACCATGGATGCATGGGCTTGCTCGCTTCCCGCGAGGCAATCTGCTGCCCTCGCGGCGGGATCGAACACAGCAGCCGATCAGCCTGCCATCGGGCTCGGAACGGCGTGCGAGGAGGGTAGACTTGTGTGTGAATCCCCCTACTTTCCTCCTATCTTGCTCATATCCATCGCCCCTTTCGGCTCGGATGCAGGTACTCGTACTCAGAGGGTGAAGAGGACAACTACCATCATCCTCATCACGTCTACCTACGGACACTTTGGGGGTGGGTTCGGTCCTTCGGTCCCCCTCCCCCTCACACAGGTTATCAGCCTTCTCTGTTCAAAACGCAATCGCTCCAACTTCCGCGCTTCCTGAGCCCCCCACTCAGTCGCGATGGAGGGCGGTGCGCCTCTCGGCCCCGCGCCTCTTCGCGACGGCGTGGCGGACCCCGTGGCGCGCAACTTGGAGCAGGAGATTGAAGTTTTGATGGACGTGCATGGCATCCCGCGAGCTGATCGTGTGGCCATTTCTCCAGGTATTGAGGATCTTGACGCTGGACAAGGACACGCTCCTGGTACTCCTCAGTTCCAGGCCCCTTCCTCGTCGTCAGTCGTTCATCCCGTCGCGTCGCCCGTCGTGTCAGATGCAGCGGGAGACCGCAGCTCGGGTGCTGCGCAGCATCTCTTTCAGAGCGCTGAGGTCCTCGTGCCACGGAATGATCCGCCCAGAAATGCTGTCAGAGCGAGACACCCTGTGGCTCCTGGAGTTCCTCAGCTCCAGACTCCTCAACCTCCTCAAAATCTGACCCCGACTTTTCGGGCCCCTGCTGGGGGGGCCCACTCGGAGGCTCTTTCGCCTCCACAGGGAAGTCCCGTGCAGAGAGGCTCTGGAGGATCTCGCCGCTGGGGCGGGGGACGGAACCCAGTCACCCGTGCCGTGACGCCAGTCCGAGAGCACGTCCGCGCCCTCGAGTTTCGTGCTCAGACCCGCGACGGCGCAGCCTTCGCCGGCCGTCAAGTCACTGTTTCTCGTTCTCGCGCAGCTTCGCCTCGTGACAGACGTGGCCCCGAACAGTTCCAGATTGCAGCCCAGGATTTGCACAGCCGCAGTCCCTCCCAGAGGGCACGAAGACGCGCTGTCAGCTCACCTGTGGCTGCGCCTGCCGCCGTCCCCCTAACAGATATGGCTGAGCTAAGAGACCAGGTACAGACGTATGTGGAGCATCAGACTGCTCTCGTGCACCAGGCAACCGCCACTGAGACTGCGATCTTGCGATCGGATCTCGCTAAAGGTTTGCAGGAAGTCGACGCTAGGTTGTACGAGGATCGTCACGTCATGTGTCAACTCGTTTCGAAGGTCGATGCTGTTGCCGCTCAGCGTGGCCAAGACCGCTCCGAGCTTGCCGCTGTGCACTCCGAGTTCTCTCATTTGGAAGCACGTTTTATCCATATGCGTGACCACAATGATACTCGCGCCAAGTTTCTCCACGATGAACTCCAAGCAGTTGCTGCCGCCAGCGCCGGCGCGGCTCCCTCAGCTCTCCAGGGCCAGATTATTGAGCTTCGTGACGCCACGATGTCTGCTACATCTGATCTTCGTGCTGAGACCCAACAAGTCCAACAAGATCTCTACGGCAAACTCTGTCAAGCCGAAAATGCTGTCAACCAGCGTTTCTCTGATTCCCAAGTTGATTCGATCCCAAAGCTCACCGCCAGAGTCCTGACTCTCGAAGAGGCCGTGACTGAGCTGCGCGTTGTAAGGGCCCAGACTGGCCAGCTGGTGCCCCCTTCTTCGGTTGACGACCCCGCCGTACTGGCAGCCGTACAACGGACCGTGCGTGCGGAGGCGGACCACGTGCAAAGGCAGTTACACGAGCTTCGCTCTGAGAGGGATGCTGGAAAGGCACGGGTATCTGAAGTGCAGACCCGCCTGGCGGATACGCAGCAGGAGCTGTCGCGCGTAAAGGCCGACATGGATCAGCTACGTTCTCTTCTTACAGACCTTTCCCAGTCTACTCAACGACAGTATTCCGTGCTTACAGACAAGACCCGCGAGGTCCAGAGGAACTGTTGATGGTTTCTCAGGCTGCATCGAACAGTTGCAACGTGACAACATCATTCTCGAAGACCAATTCAAGGCCCACGTAGCTGACGCTACACAGCACACACCTGTACCACCGCAAGCCCCGACCTCCAGACGCACTTCTCCCGGCGCCCCTGCCTCGAACGCGGGGGGTGTGCAGGGGGAAACCCCAGCCGCTGGCTACCAGCCACAGGCCCGACGTGTGTCACCGTCAGCTGCCAGCAGGACCGCGGCCCCGGCCGCTTCCGCAGCACCTGCACAGGAGGCAAACTTCGACGCTGCAAGCTTTCGCACGCACTCACCAGTGCCCAACGTCCTTGGTGCTACTGTCATGCAGTCTCAATACACCATCGGAGGGAGCCCTGTTGCTACCATCACACCGGTGAAGGAGAGCGAGCGTGTGCGTGTTCCAGGTCTTCCCAGAATCGGACATGTTCTTGAGTGGCAGCACGCAGTCCGCAAGGCCTTCTGCAGTGCCTCTGGGCGTCCAGATGCTGCATACAAGTTCTTCTGTGTTGCAGAACAGCCCGGTGTGACACTGGATGATCTACAGGACAGCGGTGATTTCGCAAGTTTGGATCTGAAGTTCGCGGAAGCTTTACAAGCGATTCTCAGCAGCGAATTGAAACTGGATATCAAATTGCTGGAGAACACAGAGCACAAGCACGGTCGCATGATAAAGGGACGTCAGATCTACTGGAAGATTTTGCGTTATTACGATGTGACCGACGCCGACGATACGATTCATGATTTCGAAAGGATCAACACTCTACGTATGCATGGAGATGACCTCAAAAGGTTCGTGACGGAGTGGGACCAACTGCTCCTGGAGCTCCGGGAGCTTCCTCCGCCGAACATTATGGAGTCACTGTTTCGTACACAGATTGAGTTGCATCCTTGGATGAAGGACGACATGAACACGTACAACAAAGCTCCTAAAGGGGCACCAGAGCGCTGTTACACTTGGCTCCACCACCGAGTCACAGCTGTTCTTGAGCTACACCGAACGCGGCGCAACCAGTACCACCTGAGGACAGGCAACAGGGACACCGCAGCCATCGTCTCTCCGAAGACTGGCTTCTGCGTGCCCTTCAGCAAGGGCAAATGCCCCAAGGGAAACGCGTGCAAGCTCCTGCACATGGTGGACTCCCGCAGCCGCCCTGACACTGGCGCCCCTCACAGCGAGAACACTCGCCAGCCCCAGCGTTCCGCCCAGCCACCCGGCTCGCAGCAGCCTCACGGCGGCGCCGCGCGTTTTTGCCACAGATTCGCCAAAACTGGTGCCTGTTCGTACGGCGACCGCTGCCGCTACCCCCACGTGCCCGCCTGCAGCTACTTCCAGGCAGGCCACTGCGCCAAGGGCGACGCGTGCACCTACGCACACCTGGCAGCCAACGCTGCGACTCCGCCACAGAGCACCAGCCGCCCGCGGAGTCAGGACAGCCGTGGCCGCCCCCCCTCGCGTGGACCGAAATCTGGTCGAAACCACCGTTCGTCCAGGAGTCCGGGGGGATCTCAGCAGCCTCCTCGTGACGCCTCCCAATCTCAGACCTGGGATAACTGGCGATCTCGGCCCGCTCCCAACCAAGACGGGTATGAGAGTCAGGAAGGCACGCTCCACGACGACTCCCAGCGCGGACGTCGACCTTCTCGCGACTCAGACCGTACCAGCCAGCGGAGCAGCACGAGCACGAGGGCCCGGTCACCTGCCGCTCCCTGGAACCGAGTGTACGTCATACGCTCCAAACACGGCGCCCTGACCGGCACCCGCGCCGGCTCCCAGGCCGGCCCCGAGCGTAACCCCCAGCCCGGCTCGCCGCCCGGCGCCCTGACCGGCGCCTTTGCCGGCTCCCAGGCCGGCTCCCAGCCCGGTTCCCCACCTGGCGCACTGCTGCCTGGCGGCGCCCCCCCCGGCTCCGAGCACGGCTCCCAGACCAGCTCCGAGCCCGGCGCCCTGACCGGCACCCGCGCCGGCTGCCAGGCCGGCTCCGAGCACGGCCCCCAGACCAGCTCCGAGCCCGGCGCCCTGACCGGCGCCTTTGCCGGCTCCCAGTCCCGCTCCGAGTCCGGTCCCCAACCCGGCTGTTCTGAGCGCAGCACCTTTCTCGGCTCCGAGCCCGGCTCCCAATCCGGCGCCGAGCCTGGCGCCCTGCCTGGTGCCTCGCCAGGCCCCCAGTTTGGACACAGCACGCGAGTGTCCAACAGTCCGGGGGGCACGCGCTGTTACGACTCCTGTCGACTACGGCGCTCCCCCTCCCGCGACCGACGCCGCAGCAGCCAAAGCAATGATCACGACCCGAGCCCTTGTGATCGGCCTCCCGGCTGTCTTCGACCTCAAGTTGACGTCTGTCGTCCACGATCCTTCGCTCTCGCTGCAGTCCCTGGCAGAAAGACTCAGACGCCGAAAGGCTTGCAATGGAACTTTGCAGCCACAGAGATTCACTACTTCCCTGTTCAGACCAAAATGCGTCGACACCGTACTTCCCCTAACCAGGGATATGTGGTCCACGTTCCTGATGTTCTTCCGGACCACTGGCTGCAGACCTCCGCGGATGCGCTCCAGGAGGCAATCGAGAACGCCATCCGTTTGACCGAGCGCCTGGACGACGACCTCGACACCTGCATGCCGCTTGTCCCAGCCGGGGCAGTGCAGCAGGGAATTGCAGCAGGGCTAGTGCAGCAGGGAACTGCAGCAGGGCTAGTGCAGCAGGGAACTGCAGCAGGGACCATGCAGCAGGAAACTGCAGCAAAGTCCCCCGCGGTTCTCGCACGGTCTTGGGTCTTGGATAGTGGTTCTGCGCACCACATCACGGACAAGGACGATTTGACTCAAGCTGAAACATGTGGTATTCGTCGTGGACATGAATACGTATTGGAAACAGCAAACGGCGATCGAGTTGTTAATGAGCACATCAATATTTCTGTGCCTTCCATTAACTTGCACACAGGTTCTTTGGCTCTCAAAGGTTGTCCGTCTGTTATTTCCATGGGTCGTCTCGTCGAGGATGAGGATTGGACCATCCATTGGAGCAGAAAAGATGGGTGTGTTCTCTCACCACCTGATGGTGGACCATCACGGAAGGCCCCTGTTCGCGACTACATACCACACGTTGACGCCGATAACATGGAGTTAGTGTTTCCGCCTCCACCGAATCCGGGGGGGCACTGTCCGTGCTGCGGCGCCACGAAGGACCAGCCACGGCAAGGGGATGACTCAGCTCCGGCTCAAAAGCCGCATGCTTCTGTTACGTCTTCAAGGACACGCCCGGCTGCTGCTCCATCAGAGCATCTGGACACCAGAGCGCCCAGAGGATCTGGACACAGGAAGAGAAACCCACCTCCCCTGCCCCCGCGGCGCGGATCACGGGACTCTCCAGGAACGACCCGGCACGGAAAATCTCCCCGCTCCCAGGACTCTCCGGATCCGATTCGGCTGAAGAAATCCCGAAGCAGGAGCCCGCTGGCTCTGGCTAAGCCGTTGTTCTTTCGACAGACGGTCAAAATCAAGACCCCGGCTCTTAGTTCGGACCCCCCTGTGCTGAAGAGGCAGACGCCTCCCTCGCGTTCAGGTTGTTTTTGTGTCCTCCCTCGACAGCACGTAGCCGCGTGCTCAGCCACCGCCGACCAGCCCGATCAGCCGGTCGATTGGGACCCCGATCGCCGATCAGACGCGGATCGATCGCTGGATCCTGGCCTCGGCTTCCATTCGCCCACTCTCGGTCCGGAGACCAGAGACGCCGTCGCTCTCCCGAGCGCCGATCGCGCGTGGTCTGACTACATAACAGATGTCATAAGGGGTGCTGCCCATCTGGACGCCGAAATTGCAGCGGGCAACCGCAGCGAGTACGGCGCAACGAAGGGCACGTCGAAAGGGGGAACGGAGGCCGACCCTGCCCCCCCTACACACCACAACTCCCCTTACGGTACATCATCTGGCGCGTCCTCGAGCCATGGTTCCGCCTCCTCTGGCGCCCCCATGGCGTGCCGCTGGTTCTGCCGCCGCTGATTACGCAGGCTCGGCAGTTGTACCTCATGGACATCAGAGCATACCAGCACCACATCATGATGGACGATGACATCTGCATACAATTTTGATGGCTTCCGAATTTCTTCTGACTTTTGAATTGCCTCTCACATCTTGGTCGATATCAAAACCATACTTGTCACCATGGACAGGCCCAGCTGTATATGAAAAGGTACCGCAACCAGCCTACTCACCATTTCTTGCAGCCGACGCCGAGAATTTGGTTGGAGCGATGGCATAAGTTTTGTGCGTTATCTCTGGGACGTTAGCTTCGCGATAGTAGAGCAGGTGACAACCTTATTATCGATTGCAGTCTTGACAAAACGGCCTAAAGAGCCACAAAGATGATTGTCTAGCATGTACTGTTGAAAAAGCACAATTGCAAAAACATGTGAAAAAGCATAATTGCATACATACACTTGATTCTTCATTACTGGTGCAAGACGTACAAGATTTTCTTGGAACTTGCGCATGCACTCTACTCCTCATATCACAATGTTTTGCTTTGGATTGGATCTGGCTCATTGCACACATCGTTGCATTCATATCATGTGTTGCTTCGGGCACCGACCGTTTGGGTCGGTGTCATAAGAGCTCAGTCTCTCCATTCCACTTCTCTCCAGCCCACAGCACTGTCCTGGGTTCTATCTCGGCGGCAGGCGCTGTAAAACTTTGTTTGCGGGTTAGCGCCGCCGTTGGGTGCGAACCTTACGACAGAGTTTTGGCTGTCCCTTCTTTCCTTCCTGGGCTGAAGCAGTGGATTGCAGACAGGAGTTCAGTAGAGATTCACTCTCCTATCCCGATCCCCGCTTCGGTGCCTTTCGCCTTTGTGCGTGGGCATCGGGCGGGATCGGGACGGGGGGTGTGTGTGAATCCCCCTACTTTCCTCCTATCTTGCTCATATCCATCGCCCCTTTCGGCTCGGATGCAGGTACTCGTACTCAGAGGGTGAAGAGGACAACTACCATCATCCTCATCACGTCTACCTACGGACACTTTGGGGGTGGGTTCGGTCCTTCGGTCCCCCTCCCCCTCACACAAGACTGGATAGCGAGACCTGCTTCCCCAACAGGTGTGTCAGGCTCGCAAAGGACGCCCGGGTGGCACCTAAGATCGCGTCCCTGACTCCCGTGGGACATTTCCAGAGGACCCTTTTCCGCCCCCCCCGCCTGAGTAGGCCATCCAAGGAGCTCCTGTCCTTCCGCTCGCAGTTGCTAAGCGACGCCAAGGTGATTATCGCTACCCACGAGGCGGCGGAGTCGCTCAAGCTGGCCTCGCCGGCAGCTCTGCTCATCATTGACGAGGCTGGACAGGCCCACGAGCTCATGGCGGCAATGTCCCTCGTCAATGTCATACGTTCGGGAGGACACCTACTACTGGTCGGCGACCCCAGGCAGCTACCCCCGCTGTCCTTTCCAGGAAGGCGGCCGATCGGGGCCTATGTCTCTCTATATTCGACCGGCTGCGCAATGCGCTGGGTGGGGATACCCCTGCAGTGGTGCAACTGGACCTATGCTACCGTATGCATCCTCTCCTCCTGTCATGGCCGAACGTGGCCTTCTACAAGAAGGCAATTCGGTCAGGGCTCACCAATCCACTGACGCAGAGACCGCTAGTGGAAGGACTGCCGTGGCAGCAGGTGCGACCCTGGGACAGAGATAGGCTCGCTGCACTGGCTGAATCCGCCAAGACCACCACAGAAGACATGGAGACGTTGTTGCGGGACCTTCGGCCCCCACCGCAGCACCCGGAAGAAAGGCGCCGGTTCCTTCTCGTCGACAACCTTCAGTCGAGGTCATATCCAACCTTCACTCTGGCTACGCGAATATCCCAGAGGCCGCGCAGACGGTGGATGTGGTGAGGGCTCTCATGCCTGCCATGGAAAAGGGGGCCACAGTCATGGTCGTGGTAGCTATCAGCTGCAGTGTGCTGTGCTCGAGAATGGTTGGCCCCAGTCAGGGCGCAGCATCATCGGCTCCCTTGGGCAGGCGAGGAACAAGGAAAAGGGCGCTGGCACAGGCGAACTTAATGGAGCAAGCGACCCCCCTTCATCACCCCCGTGACCATCGGGGCCACGAACACGTTTTCGAGCAGTGGAGCTCACCACTTAACGGCATCGAGCTGCACTTCCAGGGGATACGGCAGGTAGCGGGGAAATACCTGGTCAACGGCAGGCTCAACATCTCCACCATCGACTCCAGCCAAGGCGGTGAGGCAGACATCGTGATCTACCTGACCACGCGGTCCAACTACTGTCACGACTGGGGCTTCATGGACAATCCCAATAGAGTGAATGTTGCGATCGCGCGTGCCACCGCGCACGTTGTCATAATCGTGGATGGAAGAATGTTCAGCACCGCCGCGGGATCACATCTCAGGGAGCTGTCGGAGTACGGGAGGATTGCCAGGCTCTGGGTCCGCTTCCAGGGAAGCGACATGGGCAACCGAACCGCCCTGCACTGCGACCAGGGGTTCGACCCCATCAAGGACCTTGAGTCGTGGATCCCCGCCGCTCCCACGCATACCGGGGACGACAGTGTGAAAGGCCTAGACGATGCCATCAGGAAGGCCAAGGCCAAGCTGGAGAGCTCCTTCACAGACCGCATCGCGGCACCACTCGATGCTCAGTTTTCGTGGGTGAAGCTTGGGGCCGCTCTCTCAGACAGCATCCAGGAGCTGGTCGACGACCCACTCATGGGCATTCTGCTGTACACCGTCTCCAGACTACACCCCCACCAGTGGCAAATGGGGGCCGCCCCCAGGCAACCAGGCAGCCTAGACAGGAAGGCATGGAGCCACCTGGGTCACTGCCTCGACGTGGAAGTGGGGATCGACGCAAGCTACCTCGTGTGCAACCTCACGTGGGCGGCCATTGTCTGGTTCCTCGGGCTCGGAACGCCATGGGACGACAAGCAGCTAGGCGTCTCGTATGACTCGCTTCCACCACTACCCCACATGGTGGGCTCCAACCGGGCCCCCAAGTAGACCAGTCGCTGCGCCCGCCGGGATGCGCTCCAGCAGTTTCCAGCAGCATGGAGCAGTACCACCTGCCGGTGTCGTCGGCACAGGGTGCACCCAGGGATGGAGAACCTGTACGCCCTACTCAAGCCCGAGGGGATCGACACAGAGCTCACAGACGCACTAATCGGAGTTGACGGGCAGCCGCTTTCCCCCCATGCGCTCAGGGTACTGCTGGTTGTCATGATGCTTCAGCTGCGTGAGCCTCGTGCCGCGCTATGGCCCTTCCCGAACCCCGAGGTCACTGGCGACATCTTCGAGGCAATGATGGGTCTTTGCCTCCCGTGGCAGGAGGCGCACAAAGGGTTCCGCACACAATGCGCAGAGACGTGGGGATGCCAGCTGGCGGACCTCGAAACTCTCCACACCAAACTTGCCAAGGTCATACGTCACACAAGTACCCTGGCCACTTACGCCCACCACCACGAGATTGCTGACGAGCATGGCTGTCCGAAAACGTGGGCAGGGATGGGGGCGCGCGACTTCACCTCGGAAGCCCCCCTTCGCGTACTGGAGGCTATTGTGCAGCCGGCTGACGTCAAACGGCTGCACGCCGGGGAGTGCTCCATCTGCCTGCTCAACACTGCCATGGCAGGGTCGGAGATAGGGCTGGGATGCCCGCGGACCATGGACGACCTACAGTACATAGGCGGAGGAAAGGCCATCTCCAACTTTCGTCTCGACGAAGACATCCCCGCCTCACCTGCCCCAGGTGCACTACTGGTTCCCCCCGTCGTGCGCGATGAGCGCTTTAGGAGGCTACAGAAGGAGGCCTCCTACAACTGCGACGGGTGCCGCAGCGTGGGGCTTCGCGGTTCTGCGGGCGCCTGGGAAGACGACTACGCCCGGGAGCTACTCGCCCAGAACCGCCCGCAGGCGTACACGGATGGGAAAAACTGCAGATGGCTCTGCGAGCGCTGCTGGGTCGTCTCATTGGAGAAGAAAGGCGTCTCCCTCCCCGAGCCCGACCCCTCGGAGCGCATCAGCAAAAAGTCCATGCAGTGGCTATTACAGGAGCATAAGCGCAGGCTACAAGACAACCGGGAGCAGAAGAGGGCGAATACCCTCCCATCCCTGTCCAGGCTACCACTGGGGTATCAGGAACCCAAGGATACAGCAGCCCCGGCCTCCCTCAAGGGGCTTCTACTTCGTGCGCCGCGCCACTACCGCCCCGCCAGCGTAGGCGCCACGCTACCACCGCAAAAGCTTTCAGACGGCAGGTTCGGAACAGAGGCGCACCATACCAATTGCTACTCAGCCAAGTGCGATTTCTGTCCCCCATACTCCCCACTTCTCGAATGGCCTGCAGGCGCACCCGCCCTGGGGTGCTTCATATGGCGACCAGAGGAGGGCGCTGTTTGCAGTGTTCCGACAGGTCTCCCAGAATGGGTGGCAATGCCGACTTTGTGGATCAGAAGGCAGTGGAACGCCAGCTGGGCTTGCAGGAGATGCCTGGTGCACATCTGGGACATTGCACCCAGTGCACTCGACAAGGTGCTGGACCTATGCTCGAATGAAATATATCCCCCCAGCCCCATCAAGGGGCCAGCGAGTAGCGAGGGCACTGAGGACTGGGACATCTACGACATGTCAGCTCACCACTCCCCTGTCCGCCCAGCGACGGACAAGGGTCCCATCCCAGACAGCCTCCCTGGGCACGTCTCGCGGTCAGTGGGGATCTCCGATGACGGAGCTACATGCGGGTGCGCCCTTCCGGCACTCCCACCACCCAACGCACCCCAGCTGCCCGCGTACTCTACTCTCTGTCTTGAGGGAGAGCAGTCGTGCAGCCCAGTCCGCAAACTTGTGAAGTTTCTGATGGAATGGAACCACGAGGTCTACATCCGCTGGACGGCCTTCGGGGGGAAAGTGGGCGGAGACAGAGTGGGTGAAGACAGCGATGAATCGGAATGGTCACATAGGCATCTGTTGCGCTTCCTGGAATCCATCTACGGGGATGAGATCCCCAGGAATGGGCATCCCCCTCTCATCCCGTGGGGCGGGCAGAGAGCCGCTGCGGCCAACGCCATCGCGCAGCTGGTTGGGAGGAATCAGAAGTACCAGGAGGCCTGGCGCTCCTTCTCCGACGCGCTCAGCAGCCAAAAAGGACAATGCCCCCAGCGACAGTCGTTGGACACGTTGCACCGCTTCGTTTTCAAATGAAGGGCGACCTCGCAGTGGGGACATTAGAGGTCCTCGCCAGCGAACGGAATGCCGGGAAGACCAGCAGCGGCACGGGAGATGATTCCCCCGCCGCCTTCTGGCGCAGCGAGCCCCCGGCAGCCTCAGACGGCTGCGCCCCCGGTGATGACCTCCGCCAGCAACCCCCTGTAGCTGCGCAGGAAGGCAGAGAGATAAAAGAGGAGCCTTCCCCGCGCAGGGGCGGCTGCGGTACTGGCGAAATCGAGGCAGATTGGGACGGGGACAACCCACCAGACAGGACCGTCTCCATGGTCGGCAGTCCCCCACAGCAGGCTGAGGAGACCGAAGCCCCCGACCCCAGCGACAACGATGCTCCCCGCAGGCGGACAGTGCTGTGGACAGATCGTCGACCCCCCACCAAAGGACGAGGCGGCAACCTGGGCGCCGTATGCCACGGCCCACTCCCGGGAGGACATGGGAGAGATCCGTGAGGGCAGGGGCCTAAGGGGAAAGGGGGGCAAGCCAGACCGCCGTCAGGAGTCCATTCCTGAGCACGCCGTGTCTGAGCGCGAGACCCGTCCGCCGCCCAGCCCCCAGCAGGGCCGCGGCCCGGACAGACGGCCTGGCCCGCAGGCAGACCCAGTCCCACCTCCGCATCGAGACGACCCCTTGGGCGGGCTTCCCATGTACATGAAGTCTATCTACGAGGCCGACATTCAGAGAGACGAGCCAGCCCCAGACAAGGTCATCAGGCTGCAGAAGACGCTGGGAGGAGCATTCAACGGGGTATGGACGGCGTGGGTCCGCAAGGCAGGCAGCAGGCAAGGTCTGCCGTGGGTCCGCATCCATTCGGACCCCAAGAAGAACACAGTGCAGCTTTGCGAAGAATTTCTCCGGGCATGGGAAACAGCGGGCTATGACGCCTACAAAAGGCCGACAGTCACGGAGAAGTATCGCAGCCTGCTACAGCGCAGCGCAAGGACCCGCACCCCCAAGGGACACGATAGCGACGGCCGCCCATGCCCTTGGGCTGCCAGCAGCAGGACCGCACCCACTCCTCCGGCCCCACCCGACAGGACCAGCGATTGCGCGCATGCCTCCTCCTCTCGCGCACCCAGTGGAACTGACCAGCGGCGCCCGTGGAGCAAGCCTAGGGCGGGCGCCGCTGCCCCACCGGTGTATACCGACTACAGGGAGAACACGCGGTCGGGAGCATCCAGCTCTGGGGCCCCATGGCACCCAAGGGCGCCCTGGGAAGGGTGGGGCCGCCAGGGGAGCTCATGGAGAGGCGCTGACTGGGGTACCAGGGAAAAAACGACCGCCCCGAGAGGTGACGCGCAATACGCCGACAAGCGACAGCGAGGAAGAGAGTTCGACCGCTGGTAACGCGGCGACAGGCCTGACAAGAGGTCGCTGCCCCTAGCAGGATTGGCACAGCCCAGAGCCCCCAAAGGCGCACGGCCTAGAGTTGTCATGGTATAAGGGGCGCTCCCTTCATAAATGGCAGGCCGCGCCCGTGCACCGCGGACCCCCCCCCCCGGACGTGTGGTGTGCCCTCATCCTTTGGTGCCCCCGCATCTTTCAAACGTCCAGCGGCTATCGGCAGCCCTCCCCCTCTCCCTCCTGATGCATGCAAGTCCAGCGGCTATCGGCTGCTTCCCCCCTTTTCCTCGTCGCCGCAGCACTGGTGCCTGAGAGGCGCGGCTAGCACGGGCCCCGCCTCGCGCAGGCAGCGTCAGCCGGGGCTGGCCCCAGGGACGAAGGATTCCCACTGGGCGGCTGCTTTCCTGACGGCCCACCCAGTGATGGGGATTGTTTCGCCGCAGTGGCAGGCCGCGGCCTTGGTTCCCGTGCCACCTCCTGGGAGTGAGGTACACCCCCCACACTGCGCTAGACCCCCGCGGCCCCCGTGGGATGGTAGCCCGTGCGGTCGGCTGAGATAACCCCACCCACGGTTTTTGGCCGCGTTGCCGGCCCGTGGGGGACCGGGTCGACTGGCTGAAGGCGTCGCCGCATCAGTCCCCGCCTGCAGTGGATGGCTCTGGCCACTGACTTGTGCCACCTCGTGGGTTCGAGGGGCACTACACTGCGCGTAGATGCCCGTGGCGTCCCGTGGGTTCCTGCCCCTGCGGTCGGCTGAAATAGCCCCACCCGGGTTCTTTGCCCGCGTTGGGTGCGGGCCGTGGTGCAGAGGCAGCTGGCTGAAGGCCCCCCCTCGTGCTTCACCCTTTGAAGTCCAGCTGTGTGCTAAGTGGCTTCCCCCATTGTCGGCGACGGGAGTTTTCATCATTCATGATGACGAGTACGCGCAGGGTGCCATGTGAATGAGTCCGCCGCGTTTCTAGGCCTTCTGTGCTCTGTTCCGCTCCTTTCCCACTTCTCCTGTGCTGCGCCCCTTGTGGCTGCTAGGGTACTGGTTCAGCGTCCGGTACAGCTCCTTTTGCGAGTTGGTGCCTCCAGGTGCCCTTGGTCCGCTGGCATCTGTCCAGTGGTCCCTGCTTGCGCTTCACGCCTGGCTGCGGGCCGCAGCATCAGCCTGCGCCCTCTCCCGCTCTGCTCTCTTGTCTTTTCTCCCGGCCACTGGTCAGGTTTCCCCACCTGTGGGTCTGGCTTGTGCTCAGTTGTTGTCCATCCGTGGCAGCTTCTCTTCCGCTGGCATTCGCCCAGTGGTCTTTGCGTGGTGATCATCTGGCTTTGCGCCCCATTGCCTCGTTCCGCCCTCTGGACTTTTCCTTGCGGGCCGCAAATCAAAAAAGCGTATCCCCACTAGGTTTGCTCACCGGCGCCCCCATTCCTCCTTTATTCACCTGATTTGCGGCTATCGGCTGCGCCTCCCCCCCCTCCTCCTCGCACATTGAGGTGGTGAGCACGCCTGTCGGCTTCCCCCCATCTGTGCAACGATTTCGCGCATGCTCTGAGGAGGTCACACCTATCCCCGCGGCAGGATGCGACCGATGGGACACTGGCGGGTGGGCCTGAGAAGGCTGGCTTCCTGTGCAAGTGGTGCATCCTTTGACAGGGCCGTGCTTCCACATGGCAGGCTGGCCCTCCGGCATCCGGCTCTGCTTGCGACATCTCCCCCTTCCTCTGGTCGGACTTGTTGCTCGCGCGCGCCAGCCACGCCTGCAGTCCTTTCAACGGTGCTCAGGTGGTTCACGACTGTCTTGCGTTCTCCCACGGGCGGGTCCGCAGGCCTTCTGCTGGGTGGTTCTGCCGTGGTCCCGCGCGACGTTCCCCCTTTCCACTGAGGCAAGGAAGTTGCCATCTGGGGCTCACTCCAGACTGCTGGCGCCTGGCTTCATTGACGCGCCAGTCTTCGAGCACATGAGGTGTTCTGTGAGTGAGGCTTCCTTCTGCCCCTCCTCCTGTCGCCTTCTTCGCCCCTTTTTCCTGCGCCTGTCCTCGCGTCTGCCTCTCCACTCCGCGTTTGGCGGTGCATCTTCCTGGGCACTGTGCTGCCCGCGCAGTGTTCCTGCCTTCTCGCGGGCTTGGTCCGTGGGAGCTGTCGCACTTTAAACGGAGAAGGTTAAAGGCGAGATGTATATCGAGCATGCACCGCTGCCGTGCCTGGCTCAAGCCGGGCCCGGCCTAATATGTGACTGTGCGTCACCGAGGCGCACGACTTGTATCTGAGATCGGAAAATACCTTTTCCATTGAAGATGCCCCTTCTATCCTTTACTCCAGATCCCATGCTTCGTCTCGCTCTCTTGCTCATGCGATATGAGCCAAAGCCTGGGATATGGGAGCGCCTAAGGCGGAACATATATCTAAGCTTACCAGTGCGTTTTCGACTTGGTAGCGGAGCTGGCTACACTCTCGTGTGGCTGGCTCTCGCTCTGATTCCTGTAATCCACGGCGCAACTTGGTGGACTACTACTACGGTGGAATGCCATGTTGCGCCGGCTCTGCGAGAAGCGGAGCCAGTCCGCGATCGAGCTAGCGGGGCGACCCGCGAGCTCGAGACGCTCTCTCTTACTACACTGCGCTACTTCACTCCCGACTTCCACCAAACGCCAATCGGCAACTCGATAGAGAACGTGGTCACCCTGCGGGGCTACCCGCAGCGGGGCCACCTGCATCCCGTGCCGGTCAGGCGCCCCACGGCTACTACGCCAGAGCCTGACAAACCACAGCCTAAACCAATCACCGAAGCCGAAATGCACGTGCACTGGATCAAGATAACTATCTTCGGCATTCTATGGGTGATAATGGGATGTGCTGTGGGATACATGCGGCAGGGGATGGACGACACGCGTGCTACCGGCCCTTCGTGGGACCCAGCCGGTACTACGCCTTTTCGCGAATACGTTCGCGAAGTACATGCATGGATAAACGTAACGAGCGGCAATATGACGCCACCTCAACAAGCTGCAGCACTACAACGAGGCCTTCAAGGCCTTGCTCGTCGTATCGCCATGCAGGTCCCCTCCCAGATTATCAACTATGGTGTAACTGTCAACGGACAGCCAACGGATGCAGTTACTTACATACTGTACCTATTGAGCACCAAATTTGAAAATCTGGAAGATGAGCGCCAGCTCAACTCTGGCACTGCCCTTATCGACTTTCGCGTCGAAAGGGGCGAGCGAATCGACTCAGTGTTAGCTCGATTCGAGATTGCCCGTGACGAGGCTAACTCTGTTGGCTTTGTCATCCCCAACTTTCAGATCCTAACGCTGATCCTTTTCAGAGCGTTAGGCGTTGGCGCGTCACGAGCCCAACGCCTGCTGGAGCCCTTTAATCATCAGATGCCCAGAACACAAGCAGACTATGACAGGCTGCTGACCAGGATGAGGAACTACGGACATCTTGCCGAGCGCTCTCCTGGCAATATTGCGGGTATTCTCACAGGGCACCACTCACATGCAGGTGTCTACGCCACGACTGCGGGGTCACCCGCTGGTCCTGGCGAGCCAAGTCCCTGGGCTGACCCAGCCGATATGCCCAGCGAGGCCACTGCCTTCTTAGGGCAGACCGGCCAGGCATCGGCAGAGGCAGCTGAGGCGAACGCCTGGTCGAACTACTCGCCAGGCGCCGCCTACACTGCAAGCCCGCCCTCGGGCACAACCCTCTGGGGCCAAGCGGAGTCATCCGCTCAAGGGTCTCAGCCACCCTCACCGTTTGAATCTGGCACTGACACAGATACCTCATCTGACGATGAGCACAATGGCATAGTCTCTGCTGGTAATGACTATCCAGCGGATGACACTCACCTTTCTGAACAACAAAGAGCGGAAGCCGCTTTTATGGCTTATCGCAAATCAAAACGCCGTTGGAGGCGCTTTATGAAGAAACCAGTCAGAAAAGTGAGACGTGCAGTACGCCGACATTTCAAACGATATGGAAAGGGTCGTGGCAAAGGGGGTCGCAGACGCCGTATGCATGGTAGGGGTATTACTGCTTTCCTCACGTCCTTAACTGATTTAGTTTTTGAAGAAGTTCTTATCGGAGGCAAGGGTCGGGGTCACAGGCGGACCTCTGGTAAGGGAAAAGGGCGGAGGGGCAACCCTAGGGACGCTTCTGGCAATACTATGAAGTGTCATACATGCGGTAGTACAGAGCATTTGCGCGATCAATGCCCGAAAGGGAAAGGAAAGGGATCCGTACATTTGGCTCAAAACTTTTTTATGGATGACAGAGACTACATTGACTACGAGTTTTACGTCAATCCAGAAGCGGCTCCCGCCGCGGGCTCCTCCACGTACTACGTGATGGCCCGCTACGCTGAAGTGACCGTAGCCCTGGAAGAGTACGCGGTGACCCTCTTCGACGAGTTCCACGGCTGGGACGAAGTCGACGAGGTCGCGTTCAATGCCTGGTTCGGTCTTCCAGCGGGGCCACCCGCCGACGACGAGATCTCCGAAGCTGAGACCGTCCCGGCGACCGAGGAGGAGCTCGCCGCCGCGCTGGCACCGCAGGTGATTGGCATGCCGTTGCTGCCAGATCTTCCGCGAGCTGGCTCGGAAGCGGGAGACGCTGATGACGAAATGCGGGGCCATCCCGCTTATTCTGACTCTGAAGAGGCCGAAGAGGACCATAAGGACATGCTCCAAGAGCAGGTCGCAGAAGCAATCCAGCTCCTGAGTGCGCCAGCACATCAGCAGATAACCATGAACGACCTGCTGTCGCGCCCAGGGGCCGCAAGGCTGCGTCCATACCTGGATTCGGACATGTCGGCACCTCAGATGCTGACAGCACTCCAGGTTCTAGCGGGGTCACCCGCCGAAGTGGCGCCAGCCGCAGCAGCGGGGCCACCCGCTTGGTCTATGGATGTATTCATGCAGGGCTGCGACCAGATGGACCTCAACGACCTCACGATGGAGCAGCTAAACGACATCGGGTACTTCCGAAGCCCGCATCAGCACGTATTCATGGTCCAGGACAGCTCAGAGGACTCGGAGGACATGCGCCATGCCAAGAAGGACAGACGACCATCGCCTCCCCGAGACTCAGAGCATGAAGATGAAAGGCCCATGGAACGTGGCAGTGCGTCAGCGGGGCCAGCCCGCAGGAGGAGCCGTTCAGCTCCACGACGCCCTACACATGATGCATCGGGCTACCCGTACAGTACGGAGCACTCCGTAGGTGTATCCGCTCAGTACGTGCCGGAGTGGTACATCAATTGGTACCCCGGCTACTCGATGGACGTGATCCGCCACTGGTATTCTAAGGAGTACTGCACCAAAAGGGACGAATCTGGCATGATAATACGTACCAAGGGTGGCAAGACTAAAACGCCAGAGGCTTGGGACAAAAGGGCTAAGAAACAGGAGATCATCAACGATCGCAAGACATACAGGAAACAAGTATGTCAATGCGAGCCCTTCAAAGGTCACATGCGCAGCTGTCCAATGGACCGCCCCTCCAGGAGCCCTCATCACGGTGAGACCCCGTGGAATTGGTCTCATGGAGATGACGCTGGCAACGTCCATGATCCTAACAAGGAGGTCCCTGGAGGAGGAAAGCGCATCACTGAAGCCGATCGCGTCCCTATGACCGAGGAGGTTGCCAACGCTGTCAGGGACAATTGGGAACAGCTTCCCAATGGCCATCGCCTCAAGGAATGGAACCGCCGATTCCATAAAGAGGCGGGGCCACCCGCAGAATCCAGCGGAGAAGCGGGGTCACCCGCAGACGCGGCGCCAGCCGCTGGGTCCGCGGACGAAGATTGGATAGCTGTTGCATCTGCTGCCGGATCCGCCGCCGGTACTGACCAAACCGAACTGAATGAAGAATGGGCGGCGGAAGACGGCTCAGAGAATCCATTCCCTGATGGATGCGCCTGCTGGTACTGCAGCTCCTCGGCGCAGAAGTGGTTTTGCACAAGGGTAATTCACCGCCATGAAAATGGTAAGTACAAGCTGGCCATAAAAGGCACTGCCGACATCGACCAGATGAGGCAGATCACCCATGATCATGGCCAGCCAGAAGGCCCTCCTAAAGACCCTTCTGGTCCACAACCAGGTAAGGGCAGCAGACCACCTCCAAGACCTGAAGCCGACTCCTCGTCTTCACCGACTCCTGCGAAGAGGCACCCGTCCAAGAGCCCCGAAGGCACACAGGGGCGTGCGAAGGCCAGAGGGATCGCCAAGAAGGACGACCCTGAGCAGGGAGAGCCTACCGGCCCGTCCGTGACGGAGAGGAGGAAGGCTTTTGCTGGATCGTCAACCCCGATGCCACCGGCTGCCCAAGGCGATGTCAAGGACGAAGTTCGCGACCAGCCTAAGGCAGCCTTCCGAGGTGACTGGGCTCCAACTCTGCATCAGCCGCGCCTTGCACCACGACCAGGTTCGGCACGAATGAAAGCGCAGCCGAAGCCCGAAGCTGGGATGAGGTCGGTGCGGGCAGAAGCAGCCGCCAAAGCTAAGGGGGACAAGGGCTCTGCGGGGCCACCCGCTAAAGCGGCGCCAGCTGCAGCGGCGGGGACACCCGCAGAAGGCACTCTCTCAAGAGAAGAACGCTTTAGAGCCCTCAAAGAATTTGGCGACCGACAGAAACTAGCCGACGACGCAGTGGCTGACCAAGGTCACCCGCGCCCTGGCGCGGAGTCATCCGCTGGAGCTGCCTCGTCAGCCGCAGGCTCTGCGGGGCCGCCCGTTAAAGCGGCGCCAGCTGCATTAGCGGGGCCACCCGCGCGCTGGCAGCCAGTGATGTCTGTTCTCAGGAACATCCCTCTGGGAGCCATTGAATATTGGCAAGGCATTGAAGGCAAAGGCCCGAAGCGCACCATAAACCCACGAGTCACTCGAGACGATACAGATCGATACGAGGTCATTAATTGCCCTGATCGTCGTAACTTCGAGTGCCGCAACGATTGGGAACGTGAACAACAAGCCGTGGGAAATATGTTGCGAGACAGGCCGCCATTGCGCGTCGCGCAGCACAGGGCAGAGCTCATGAAGGTCATGGAGAAGTTTAATACAGATCCTACTCTGCCGCGCGACTGGCAAATGACCAAGGTGTCAATATGGTTCTCTACAGCCCTACGCCATAGTCCGTATTGGAAAGATGGATTCAGCCGACACTTCGAAAAGATCAACACTTTCGATCCATACGATGGCTGGGTTGTTATTGACGATTTGTTGACAAATTGGACTGAAAACGATCAGTGGAAAGGCTACCGTGACATGCATGATGTGCTGATCAAGGGCAACCCTCACTGTTCATACGTGTACTGGGTGTTGCTAAACTGCTGCGAGATGGTCGACGGTCATGGTATGCAGAAGGGCAGGCTCCAGATGAAGTGCGTCGAGGACAGCATGAAGCTACCTCCCAGATTCCGACCAGCGGTACGCAGGCCACAATACTTCATCAGAGCCACGAACGGCCATAGCAGCCCAGGCATCCACTGCCCCGAGTCGCTCTATAAGCCGATCACAACATGGATGAAGGAACCAGACGACCCAGTATACTTCATCCACGGGACACAGTGGGAACATGTCAAGGGCATCCTTGATAATGGCCTTTCATGCCTCGCACAGGACAACCCTAAGGGGAAGGGGGGGCGCCAGTTCGTACACGGCTGCCCCTACCTCCCGGGGGACCCGAGGATTCAATCGGGCATCCGTCCTGACTCAGAGGTGCTTATCTTCTGCAGCATCAGCAAAATGTTGTCCAGCGGCTTTTCCTTATGGAGGTCAGCGAATGACATTGTCATGACACGGGGCCACGACGGCCGCATACCGCCCGATCATATCCTCCAGATTGTGGGCATTGCAAAATATCGGGTCGGTGAAGCCTGGAGCAATCCGCTGGCTTATGACAAATCGCGGAAGCGGGGCCAACCCGCAGACAGGATTCGCACCGATGATTACCTGCCACTTAAATTATGTGACAGAACTCTGGGTGTAATGGAAGATCACGCCATGTACCTAAAGGGCTGGTCTAAGACGGACGGTCGCCCATTCGACTTGATCATGACCGAGCAAGACGTTGCTCCACGACCGTACGACACACAGACAGTTCTCATGATAAATGCCCAGGAAGACGAGGTCATGCCTGAGGCGGGGCCACCCGCAGGTGCGGGGACACCCGCGGCAGACACCTCGGATGGTTCATGGCAACAAGTGGTCACACCAGTAGCAACGGTAGCATCTCCTTGGAGGCCGGACCAGCAGGCATGGGTCCAGGCCCTCAACAGCTACCTGTCACCAGCCGACGTTTCTGGACTGACCGATCAGCTATATCGTGCTGACCCGTGGGCAGTGCATACAGGTATCCAAGACGCACAGCAGAGGAACCTGCGCACTCCTGCGGGGCCACCAGGCGTCCTAGGACCACAGCCACAACGCCCTCCGCAGCAGGCTGGAGGTGCGAGGTTTGTCCCTATGGGCGGCTCAGATGGTGGCTCGCCGTTTCGGACTCCGCCGTCTGAAACGAGCGAGAACAGCTTGTGGCAAAGACTCCAGGCGATTCGCGGGAATCCGGCACTCGCAGCAGCACTCCAAGCAACCACTCCCTTTGGCACTCCGAGGGGTAGTGAAGGAGGAGTGGCTGCGGGGTCACCCGCCGAGCGAACGCCTGCGGAGCCACCCGCTCAAGCGGGGCCACCCGCTGACGGACAGCAAGGTTCAGACTACGAACGTCGGGCAGCCAACTTAAGAGCACAGGCTACTTTTCTGCAGCAACAAGCTGATAGAGTGCCCAGCCTGTTGCGGAACCGCAACATAGATGTTACGAATCATGGCGACTTTCGACCTCTTTGGAGTTGGACTTCTGAAGATGCTCCAAATGCTGATCCCACGAATCCATATCGACAGGTGTTTATTCCAGGAATAGCATCACACCCGATATATGGATGGGACAATCACGGTCCAGCAGAGGCGCAGGTCATGGACGCGCCGATGTACCCGGAGTACTACGCGCAGATAAATAACACTCCTATGATTGCGGGGCCACCTGCGAACGAATACACTCGGAACCTAGCTAATGAGATGTTTCGTTTGCAGTTTACACGAGCGGTCGATGCGCAGTCTATGCCGCACTGTGCCTACATGCCCACGCCGACGGACCCCGAGACCATAGTTCAGCCAGCTGGTCTCGCGGTGCCAGCCGCTTTGGGCAGCATGCCAGACTACATTCGCGACGTGCACAACACGCAGCAAGCGATACTGGCATCAAGGCAGCAGGCTCGTGACAACACCAGGCTGCGCCAACAACGCGCGATCCAGAGAAGGATTGAGCGTGAGGCCCAAGCGGGGACACCCGCAGAAGCGGGGCCACCCGCTGAACGGCCAGACAGACGGCCGCCACCGACGCCATATCGGGAGGGCGAAACCACTTTCGAGCGCCAAGCTCGGACTCGCCCTGACGCGCCTGCTCCAGTCATTTCAGACTACAACTTCACTCAGTGCCCAATCTGCATGGACAACTACGAGATGGGCACTACAGTGTGGACCGGGCATAGTGATAGCACACTTCCCGTATGCTGGGCAGCGCGACGCTGAGTCGGACCAAGCGCGCCAGCAGGAAAGGTATGTTGCAGATGCCCGAGAAATGCGTCGGCTACGAGAAGCAGTGGAGGCACTGGAGGCTCGAGTCGCTCTATCAGCGGAGCCATCCGCACGTGCCCCAGCTGCTCAGGCATACCCCTGGCCAGCGCCAGAACAAGGCATTCAGATGCCGATCCTGTCCACGCTCCGAGCGCAGGAGCCCCCAGCTGCGGGGCCACCCGCTGAAGCGGCTCCCGCCGCCCAAGCGGGGCCACCCGCAAACGGGCCTCCAAACCCAGGTTTCCTGAGGACCATGGAGGCCAACATCAGGCGGAGTGGCAGGGGCGGAGGCGGGATCCGAAGGCCAACTGGATCAACCAGGACCTCTCGAGTGGCAAGCCCGGTCAGCGCCAGAAGCCGGGCGTGCGCTGAGAGCGCAGAGGCAGCCCAGTTTCATACCACGTTCATGATTGACACAGAGGGGCTGACCTACGCGCGTGACGATACAGACACGCTGCCACCAGGAGGCGAATGGATGTCCACGCTATCTGCAAACTATTGGGTCCTCCAGCAGGAACCAATTGCTGTGGAGGAGCGCCGCCAGTACGATCAGATGTGGTGCACCGAGCTGACCATGAGCCAATGGGTTCTTGAACAGCGCCTGTTGAGGGGTACACTCGGATCACAGATCACGTACCACACCAACGACCACACTGGCGTACAGGTCGCTCTTGCAGCGCGCAATGGGACATTCTTTCCTGATGAAGATGGTATGCCCTGTATCTCGTTCATGCTGGACATTGGTTCTAATGTGAACATCATTTGATCCAACACTGCGCGGACCTTCCAGGAGATAATGGCCAGGTACAACTACCGACCTGCCATCTGCACCCTGAGCAAGACCCTCTACATTAATGGTGTTGGGGAGGGCGCTGCGATATGTCGGAAGATGGGCAACTTCAAGATCGGGGTACAGTATGCCAACGAGGCGAGCCCCCGTATTGAGGAGTATGCCTCCAACATCGCAGAAGGCTCGGGTGCCAATCTCCCGGCCATCTGGGGCCTAGGAGCCATGGAGGCACGTGACGCGATCATTGTGCTGAAGCCTGGCTACCAGAAGGTCATCTTTCCCAGCGGTGACTACACCTTGAAGCTGGGAAGAGGCGCCAAGGTCCTGAAGGCGAAAAAGACTCCCTCGGGCCATCTCGCGATTCCCTGCGGGCTGTATGAAGGGGCCAAGAGCCACGCGGTCACGAACACCTTCACGATCCGCAGCAGTCGAGATGGCTACACCGAGACGGAGAATGAAGAAGACCCCGTCAGTGCGGGGCCACCCGCTGAAACAACAGCGGGGCCGCCCGCGACGGGACAGTCTGCGACCTTCACGACCGATACGTACATCGTCGAGCCGTACATCGACAAGCAGCTCCTGTCCAGGAGGACACGACCCGTTTGATCGTGAACAGGACGCTGAACAACTGGTGGGGGTGCCGACAGGGTCCCGAAGGGACTGGGCCACACATGAAGGCTGCCCTGAAGTCCAAGATTTTCTGGGCAGTCCAGGAGGCGGTGAGCAAATGGGCGCCTGAGGATCCAGCGGGGCCACCCGCGTCGCCGCCACCACCACCAAGCCACACGGGCGGAGGTTCGTCGGACTCTGCGGGGCCAACCCGCGTGGAGATCGTGGGTCGCGCTACGGATCGGGCGGAATACTTTGACATTTCTGAAAACAATCCGCCGATTCTGTCTGCGAGCGTGGCCACACCAGCTGCGGGGTCACCCGCCGAGCGAACGCCTGCGGAGTCATCCGCTAACAGCATGCCGCCGAGCCAAGCGGCAACTTGGTCTCCCGACCGCCGCTGACGGGGGCAGGCGGGCGCGCCGGCGGCGCTCGCTTGCGAAGAGAAGCCGAATACCGGCCTCCTCGCTACATACGTTGGCCGCGCTGAGGCCCGAGAGGAAAAATATCATTCAAAATGTCTTGTCATCGAAGATATTCGCGCAGCTTGCGCTGAACTCCGAACCCGTGTCTACATATGTGATCGGATTACCCATAATGAGGTAATGACTTCAACTGGAACACAGTATTTGGGAAATTTGTTGGCAGGAGACTATAATATGTTGTGGGTGGCCACACCCTCTGATTGGTACGTTCGTACTCCAGGAAAGAGGGCGGGACCACACTATCAACGTATACAAAATCTCCTGATCAAAGCGCGTGCTCTGAGAATGCAGATTGTTATCCTGGGGCCACCCGGGTATTTCTGGAAACAGGGTCCGATCAAAGATGTTATCGAAGATTTGAAACTAAGCATTATACGAATGAGACTCTGTCATTTCGGTATCAAGTTTGACCGCTCCAGTAAATATCCCAGTGGTTCTTATCTACAAGTTGCTACATCTTGTCCTCATATACCGATAAACTTATGGAGATGTACTTGTGGCTCACACAAAGAGCATGATTTGGATTGGTATGGCCAAGATCAGCAACGTGCCGAGTTCCGGCATAAAACCTTGGCTATCATCACTGCACGCTTCCTTGATCAACTCAATAAAGCCAACATGATTAGGAATGAGCGGAGTGCGGTACACCTCAGTGTGTGTACGCGCGTTGACAAAAAGGTAAGACACTACGTTCAATGTCCACAAAAGGGCCCTCAATGGGACCATGTTGTTCGTAGAGTCACGACCGACCTGGACACGAATAAGATCGTTCAAGATATCAAAATCCAGGATCAGCCGACTGGGTACAATTATGTAGCTCCATTACCTGATGGGGTTACAAACATCAGTACTCGGTTATACTGGGAGCCTCCGGCTCCAGTTCTTCACGGCGATGGTGAGTCGCGAAGGCCACGCCCAAAGCGTGTGACGATCGTCGATGACGATCGGTCTCCTCCCCCTTCGATTGAGCGTTGCCAAACGCGACCCACCAACTTTCCTGAAATTCCGCCATTTCCTGACTTAACAGCGGATCCTTCCGCAGCGGATCCCTCCGCAGCGGATCTCTCCGCGGAAACTGCGTTGCCCACGGATGCCAGGATAAAACAGAAAGAAAAGCAGAAAGCTGACAAAGAGGCTGGCATCAAACCGAAGAAAATCCCGAAGAAAGTGGAAGACGGTAACGACGACTGTGGAGAGGACCTCAAAGGGCTTGACTGCTCCACATATTTCAACGACGTTCCTCTTGATGACTCGGACTCGGACAGCGAATCAGAGGACATCTTCATGATGTTACCGGCGGGGCAACCCGCTGACTCACATGCTGATGTCTTCTCGATGGTCCAGTCACTATGCTACGGCAGAAACAATCAAGTGGACATGCTTGAATTATGTGGGGGCAAGGGTGGTATATCCATATTAGCCTTCAAGAGAGGACTCTCGTCGGGCGGGAACCTTGATAAGATATCTATGGTTGACCTTGGAAACTCGGAAGTGCAAAGGGCAGTCCTTCACTACCTCAAGACTTGCTTTGTCAAGATCACGATTCTGCAGCCAAGCTGCAGAACTACTGGACTTCCTTCCTACTTCAATGCACAGGTCAATCATGATGCGTGGCTTAAACACCACAAAGAGGACCTGCCTCATATCACGTTCTGTGGACCAGTCGCTCTATTACAAGACGACCTAAGACGTTTCTTTCTCAGGGAACAACCAATGGGCACGTGGGTGGATGAGATCCAGCCATGGAAGGAACTGGCACAACGCAAGGTCACTTGCCAAACGATTATCGATCAGTGCACGACTGGTCTCAAAGATTCGTTTGGACAATACATCCGCAAGCCAACACAGATGATGGCAAACAAAGAGGAGTTGTTGGCACCTTTCAGAGGCAAGCGTTGTCCAGGTAATCATGTGCGCGCCAATGCTTGCAACAAAGAACTAGCAAGGGCGGCACAGTATACCTACATAATGCAGTCACTGATCGTTGATGCGGTGCAAATCGCCAAAGATCTGTTTGCTTACGGTCGCGATCCATTCGCGAATCGCGAACGCAGTTATGCGTTCGTAACAAACAGTGCTGGCTACGACTTGGACGACCCAACAATCCGGAGACGCCCAAACGGAGAACTCTGGCGACCACCACCTGGCGGTCTTGGGTGTCCTGGCTGTGTAGACAACAACTACAAACAATCACCAAGACACAGCAGGGATCCGAAGATGTGTCGATGGTATGATGTTGAACCATACCATTGGGACTGTTCAAGCTGTAAGAAGGAATACCAGAAGAGCAATCCTCACCATACCAAGATATCTGGCCAATGTAGATTCGCCGAAAAATGGAAGCTGCCAGATAACTTTGGTCAGCCGCGCCCAGCGGGGCAAGCCGCTCCTGCGGCGCCAGCCGCGGAAGCGGCTCCAGCCGCAGAAGCGGCGCCAGCCGCAAAAGCGGCGCCGGCCGCGAAAGCGCGCATACGCGCGCCTAGGCCGCCACGGCCCGGTGAGGGCGATCCAACCGCAGGCGCCAGCAGCCATGACATCACCAGTGCCGAGGGGGCTCATGGTAACACCTCTGGCGCTGGTAGCTCTGACGACCACCGCAGACTGCCACAAGTTGCAGCAAGGCGCGGACGCATGGAGGGGGGAGATCCTCCACCACCGCCGCAGCCTCAAGCAGAGCCGAGGCCAAGGCCAAGGCTCCCTGATTGGACTCGCTTCGACGTTCAGCTCAGCCTTCAAAACCTGCGCAGCTTTGACCCAGCTGTAGTGCAGCGAGAACTCCGCAAACTCCACTTGAGATGGTTTCATGCCAAGGAGCCAAAAATGCGGATGATTCTAACTAAGGTTGGTCTGGGTGAAACCCGTTTGAGTCTGATCAAAGGCATTTGCGACTCGTGTAGAGAATGTCGCGCCTGGGACAAACCAGGCAACACGGTAATGCCTTCTGTGTCACTGCCAGGACGTTTCAACGAGGAAGTCGAATGTGATCTTTTCTTTTACAAACAGGAACATATTGTTTTTCACATCATCGACCGTTGTATTCGCTGGGCAGCTGGCACAGAGATTCCTGATGAGACTATGCATACTGTTCTCGATGCCTATCACACAACTTGGATGCAACATGGCCCTGCTAAGATCTCATACTCCGATGGGGAAGGAGCACTGAATAACGATACAGCAAAGGCCATCCTTAAAGCTAAGGGAACAGAGCTTCGTATCCGAGCGCGTGGCCAACACGCCACGACTATCGAAGCTAGGAACGGCATCCTGCGACACCTCATACACGTGATGGGAGAAGAATTGAATAGATTAAATATTCCTCTGAATTTCACTCGTCTTTTACATGAAGCCTTGTTTGCCAGCAACGCATTTACCTTCTACAATGAAGTTTCTCCGTATAATGCGCTGTATGGCAGACAACCAGCTATGCTTCCCGATTTCCCTGTCTTGGATCATGATCAGTCCGCTGAATCATCAGATCACTCAAGGGAGGAGACAATCAGGAGGGTTAGTCTGGAGGCAATCACGCAGGCCACTGCGGTTGCCAAGACGAACAGGGCTCTCCGTACGAAGACTACTGCTACGGGTGAATTTCACTACAAAGAGGGAGATCTCGTGGACTATCATCGCCCGACCACCACGAAAGACGACTGGGGTGGATGGAGTGGTCCATACCCGGTCATCCGCAACGAACCTGACCGAGGCCAGGTCATCGTGAAGGTCGGTAGTCGCGAAGTGCGAGTACAGTATCCTGACACACGACATACGCTGTACATCGAAGCACTTATGGTCCGCGAGATAGGATCGGACAATACGGCCCTTCGGACAGTATTGGCCTTTATTGCCGGTCTGCCAGCGGGGAAACCCGCCATGACTTTCGGATATTTACCAGCGAAACAGGGCCGGCTGCAGATGTCTGCTGCGAGCCGGCTTTCGCCTAAGGTGCACTTGGCTCTTCAGTACCTCATGCGCAACTATTTTCGTATTGAAAACGTTGTTGCTGTACGACTTGCCAAGAGCCTGACGAAGTTGCCTGCTGCACCCTATGCAGACAGCTGTACACTAGTGCACTATGATAATGATGTGACCCCTGGCTTTCATTATTATGAAGCTGATGGCACTGCCTTGAACATCTACGACATCACAGGATCTACACACTCACGCATCATCCAGTGTCTTAAATCCAAGAAGCCGCCTGCTAGATTCGACCGAGACCTCACTAAGTTTGAGGAACTCGCTGATGGTCCACCACCAAGCGAGTCACCTCCAGCAGCTGCTCCTGAGCAGCCTCCTGCGGAGAATGATGGCCGGCTCCCGACCATCATAGAGGAAACAGAAGAAGATCTGGATGCCTTTGTCTTGAAGTCGTGGTATGCTGAACTGATGGATGACAGAACACTCCTTGAAGCTGACACAGAAGAAGTCATGCACACAGTTCCGACATACATGACATACACACAGTGTGTGTTAGTCTCTACGACCTGTGAAGATGTGCAAGGCCACTTGCCGGAGCGGGGTCACCCGCCAGGATACGACATGGACACTTCTTACTACGTTCCTTTGTGCTCCACGGATCCGGACAGCAATTACGATCTGGATTCCGACGAGCACGGGAAGTACATCGAGCTCTGCTTCACAGCAGACATGTCCAAAGTCGTCCTGTCCGAGCAGCAACACCGATTGTTGGATGACAGCAGCGTCACAACTATGCGAGTATACGTTAGTGCTGCCTCCAAACGTGCCGCGGTCGTCAAGGAAGACGATCTACTCGCGAAGGCCGACATTCAAGCGAATCCGGTCAAAGTTCCCAAAGCCCTTTACACAGAATTGAAGACTTGGCTTGACAACAAATGCTTCCAGATGACTGACTTGAGCAAAGCGTCGAACATCATGACTTCACGCTACGTATACAAATGGAAGTTTGTCAAGAACGAAAAAGGCGAAATGGAACGGACGATCAGGTTGCGCTTGGTACTCCGTGGCTTCATGGACATTGAAGCCTTCGATGTCGAGACCTTCTCTGGCACGGCAAGGAGGTCAAACCAGAGACTGCTCGCAAGTTCTGCTTCATGCAACAAAGCTTGGATCATCGCTTCCCTGGACATCAACATGGCTTTCTTGAAGGGACTGACCTATAGCGAGCTCGCCGCGGCAACGGGCGAGAAAGAGCGTGTGGTGTGCTTCACACTACCTCCTGGGTCAGCAGCTGTCCTTCGCACACTGCCAGGCTTTGAGTCATATGACGAATCAAAGCATTGTCTTCGGTGTCTGAAGCCGGGGACGGGCACGAAGGATGCTCCCAGGGCATTCTCGTTGAAGCTCAGGTCCATCACTAGGAGCTTTGGACTACAGCCTACTTCATACGACGAAGAGTTCGAGATGAGCTCAAACCTCTTGACAGCCAAACACGTTGATGATATCAATATGACTGGGAAGGAAGATTCTATTGACAAGTATGTCAAGTGTGTTGAAGATACGTTTGGAAAGTGCAAACTGAACAAGCACACGTACACAAACTGTGCCGTTCGGTACAACAAGACCGATGATGGGAGCGTCACCCTTGATCAGGACGAATACATCAAACAGCTTCGTCCTATCACACATCCAGAGCTCACGGGCGCTGATCCTGAGAGCAAAGCGACAAAGACGATTTCTGACATGTTCGTCAGTCTCCGTGGCGCTCTAGCCTATGCGTTGATCACGCAGATATGGCTAATGGTCTATGTTGTCTCACTACAACGTATCCAGGAACCGACAAACATCCAGGTACGACGACTGAACGCGGTTACCAGGAAATTGCAGGCAGGTCCGAAGAAGATAGTGTATCAAGCTATGCCTCCAACAGGAGAGGTCGACCTGCATAGCGATTCTGGCTATTGTCGTCTCAACGGAGATGAAGACGACGAAGTCAAAGGTTACGGTATCCGCGGGGCTAACCTGCTGAGGCGTGGCCACACGCAAGCAGGGAAACCCGTCGTGCACCTGGTGGACGCATATTGCAAGTCTCATCGACTGCAGGTGCGTTCGAGCTACTCTGCGGAAACACTGGCAGCAGCCCACAACTTGGAAGACTGCTACCCGACCATTGTAACGCTCCACGAGCTACACTCGGGACCATTGACCCCCACACAGTGAAAGAACATATTGGAAATGGGTGGTCTATGTCTCAAAGTCACTCAGAGTATTGATGCCGAGTCTGTCTTCAAGTCTTTGTCTAGCAAAGATCTGAAGAGGCCCACGGCATGTACTCTGCTTGGGCACATTAGCTGGATCCGCCAGATGATGGAGCGCGGAATCGTTGAAAGCGTTCAATGGTGTGACACGCGGGATATGACTGCCGATGGTCATACCAAAGGTAGTATTGACCGCGCGTTGCTCCTACAAGTAATGGCCGGTCAGCAATCCTTCAAGCACGAGCTGAAGAAACATACTCCGTATAGGGCGGGCAGGTCGTCTCAGGACGGCCCTGCCTCCCGAGCTAGCGGGGAAACCCGCATGCAGGTGCGCTCTAGTAGCGAGGGAACTCGCCGGTAGCGAGGCTACTCGCGCGCCCTTGCCTTGTAGGCAGCCGCTGTTGCCTAGCACTGTTTTTCCGTGTAATGTAGAAGTGCGGTGCTTGCTCGTCTCCTCCCCCTCCGACTTTTAACGGAGAAGGTTAAAGGCGATATGTATATCGAGCATGCACCGCTGCCGTGCCTGGCCCAAGCCGGGCCCGGCCTAATATGTGACTGTGCCTCACCGAGGCGCACGACTTGTATCTGAGATCGGAAAATACCTTTTCCATTGAAGATGCCCCTTCTATCCTTTACTCCAGATCCCATGCTTCGTCTCGCTCTCTTGCTCATGCGATATGAGCCAAAGCCTGGGATATGGGAGCGCCTAAGGCGGAACATATATCTAAGCTTACCAGTGCGTTTTCGACTGTCGCCACATTGCGCCCTTCCGCCGGCCTTCTAGTCTGCTGCCGTCTCCTTTCCTGGGTCGGCCCTAATGAGGTTCATTTTGTTCCTCGCATGTGCACTCTGGCGCTGTCCTATGTGCCTTCGCTGGTAATTGTCTCGCTTGTCGCCCCAGGCTTGATTGACCCGCTCTCTGGAATCGTTCCAGGAGCCGCAGATAAAAAAAAGTACCCCCCTAGGTCCGTAGCCTGGCTCGAGCCCCCTTGGCTCCAGCCGCTCTGGCTCAAGCGGGCCTCAGTGGTTGGCCGGGCCCCCGCCCCTCGGTCCTCGGCATCCCCGCCCGCGGGGGCGTGCGAGGGGGTCGCCCCCCTCCGTGCCCCCGCTCGCTCTGCCATGGTGTCGCGCTCGGCGCGGCGGCGGCGGCAGCGGCGCGCCGCCGCCAGCTGCGCCGCCGCAGCGGCCGGCCCGGCCGTCCGCCGCCGCCCGGCCGGCTCGGCCCCTGTCGGCTAGCGTGGCCGCGGCGCCGCCGCCGCGGCCGGGGGGGGGCCGGCCGCCCCGCCGCGCCGCCGCGGCCGTGCGGCGGCCGCGCGCGCGGGCAGACGCGGCCGCCGGCGCTGTTGCCGCGCGCTGCTGCGTGGGCGGGCGCGGCGGCCGCGGCCGCCGCGGGCGCGGCGGCCGCTCGCCGTGGCCGCTGCGGCCTGCGGGTGCCGCCGCGCCCGCCGTTGCGCCCGCGCGGCCGGCGGCTGCCCGCCGCCGCCGCCGCGGCCGCCTCTGGCGGGCCGCTGGCGGCGGCCGGTGATTCGTGAAGCTGACCCAGAGGCGGCCGCGGCCGCCGCCGCCGCCGCGGCCGCCGCGGCCCCGTCGCGGTGGCCGGCCGCGGCTGGCCGCTCGCGGCGCCGGCGCCGTGGCGCGAGCTGCCGCCCTGGGGCCCGCTGCGGCGGCCGCGGCGGCGCGGGCGCGGCGGCCGCGGCAGTGGCCGCCGCGGCCACTGGTGCCGCCGCGCCTGCCGAAGCGCCATCCGCGGCCGCCGCAGCCGCCGCCGCCGCCGCGGCCGCCTCCGGAGGGCCGCTGGCGGCAGCTGCCCCCGCTGACGACCCGTCGAGGGCTCCCGGCGACTTCGAGAACGGCGGCGTCCTGGGCGTGCCCATCGGCAGCACCTTGCCGACCGACGAGACCAAGTACCGCAAGCTGAACGCCGAGATCGCGAACGGAAGGCTGGCGAGGATGGCGATCATCGGGATGTCCAACCAGGACGGCGTCTCGGGCAGCGCGTGGGGCGACTGGGCGCTGTGCACGGACTCCCCGCTGCGCGCCTTCGAGAGCGAGATGGACGTGCAGGCGCCAGTGTGCTTCTGTGACCCCGCAGGCTTCGCGAAGGACGGTGACGCCGCGCCCGCCGTGGCCGCTGCCGCCGCCTCCGCCGCCGCGGCCGCCTTGGGCGGGCCGCTGCCGCCGCAGTCGGTGGCTGTGGCAGCTGGCCGTGGCGCTGCTGGCTCTCCGCTGCGCGCCTTCGAGGGCGTGTTGGGCGTGCCGGCGCCCGTCTGCTACTGGGGCCCGCTCGGCCTTGCGCAGGACGGCGACGCGGATGTCTTCTACGGGAGGAGGTGCACCGAGATCAAGCGCGGCCGCATCGCCATGTGTGCCGCCATGGGGTACATCGCTCAGGAGTTTTTCCGGTGGCCGGGAGGTGTCGCCCTCGACGGGCATGCCTTTGCGAGCCTTCCGAATGTCCTGAGCGCTCTGGGCAAGGTGTCTGGGGCCGACTGGGGTCAGAGGTTCCTGTTCTGCGGCTTCCTCGAGCTTTGCACGGCCGAGCAGGGCCCCACGGGCCCCCTGGGCAAGCCCGGCGGTTCCGAGGCGGTCTTCGGAAAGTCGTACTTCGGGGCCCTCAACGTGTTCAAGGGGGACGGCATCGCGGACCCTGAGAAGAAGAAGCGGCCTCTGAACGCGGAGCTGGCCAACGGCCGCCTGGCCATGATGGCCATCTTCGGGATGTTCCTCCAGGACGGCCTCGCGGGCTCCGCCTGGGGCGACTGGGCGACCTACACGGATTCGCCGCTGCGCGTCTTCGAGAGCGAGTGGGGCCTGCAGGCGCCCGTCGGTTACTGGGGCCCGCTCGGCCTTGCGAAGGACGGCGGTGCGGATGTCTTCTACAGGAGGAGGTGCACCGAGATCAAGCACGGCCGCGTCGCCATGTGGGCCGCCGGGCGGCGGGGTCATGCAGTATTGGTTCAAGGAGCTTGCGTTCGGAGGTGTGTTTCCAATCTTGTATTGTGCGTGATGTGTTTGTGCTTGTGCGTGTGTTTCGTGCCGCGAGTCTCCATGAACTATAGTTGTTTTGCGAAGGAGGTTCTTTTGGGCTGTGTGGTGCTGGTTTGGTTGTTCGTGCTCAGACTCTTCAGCGTAGGGCGCGGTTCTGATCCTCGCCGCCCCACGCCCTGCTCCTTGGGCCGCGGCGTCGGGTCGAGACTCGCCATCTCTGGTCTGGCGCGTCCACAGACCGCCGAGTCGGAAAGGAGCTACTGTGCCTCGTTTAGCGCGCTTGTGGTTATGTAGACCCATGGATGCCCAGGCCGCCCGGCCAGGTCGTGGGGCAACGGGCCGGCTACATAGGATGGAGACTAGTCCATGGTTTTCCAGAAATGCTGCGCGAGCCGGCACGGCAAACCCCTGCAGTGCACAGCGGATGGACTCCGAGTCCGCTGTGCGCATTCTGCCCTGGGTCGTTCGTTCCCTTTGTTCTTGCTCGTGTCTCCTGCCAGGGCGGGAGGGCATCGCTCGACAGTCCCTGGGCCGGGGGCGGTTGATGTCTCCGGACATCTCCCCTGGCCACACACTAGTCGTTAGCGCTGGGGGGCGCCTGACCACCGCGCCCTGGTGTAGGTGGAGCGCGGGTTACTGTGCGGCGCGCTGCCGGTCCTAAGGTGTCGACCTTACATGTTTTGGCCAGGCGACCGGGGACGCCAGTGGCTACCGAGCAGTTTGGAAACGTTGGTTCTTCTGGCATTTCTCGGAGGGTGGGTGGGGGAACTCTGGCGGGCTTCGAGCGTAATCCTGTATTTCGCCAAGCTGCGAGCTGTGCGTGCCCGTGTTCTCGCTTGGTTCCTTGTGCCGCCTTCGCCTTCGGGCCGCCCGCTGCGCCGGGGTCCGGTCTTGCACCGGGCCTCTTCGGGTGGGGGTCTTGCACCCTGTTGGCATGTGATGCAACCTCGGAGGGCCCAGGCCGCTTGCGAACCGTATGGGAGGGAACGTCGCATGGACGGGGAGTCGCGTAAAGGGATACGCACTGTGCGTGTATGTACATTATGTATGGCACCGTGTCTTGTGTTGTGCGTACTACCGTGTGTTGTGTTGTGCGTGCTCGTGAGTGTGCGTGGTACGCTATTCTGTTGTGTGCGTTGTCCGGGATCTGGCGGGTTTCGAGCGTAATCTTGTATTTCGCCAAGCTGCGAGCTGTGCGTGCCCGTGTTCTCGCTTGGTTGCTTCTGCCGCCTTCGCCTTCGGGCCGCCCGCTGCGCCGGGGTCCGGTCTTGCACTGGGCCTCTTTGGGTGGGGGTCTTGCACCCTGTTGGCATGTGATGCAACCTCGGAGGATCCAGGCCGCGTGCGAACCGTATTGGAGGGAACGTCGCATGGGCGGGGAGTCGCATAAATGGATACGCACTGTGCGTGTATGTACATTGTGTATGGTACCGTGTGTTGTGTTGTGCGTACTCATGAGTGTGTGTGGTGCGCTCTTATGTTGTGTACGTTGTCCGGGATGTACGGGTGCGCAGTGATCCCAGCCGGTTTTTTTCAAGGGTGAACGGCCAACCATTTGGACCCTGCGCAACGAGGTGTTTGGGAGTCTCCTGTGGCCCGCGTACCGCCGACCCCTCTTCCTGCCCCTGCTCCCTCGCGCCCTCCTCCTGCCTCCTCCCCCTTTTCCCTTGCTCCCCCTCCCCTCCTCCTCCTCCTCCTTCCCCCTTTTCCGCCCGCCTCCCCTTTCCTTCTGGGCGTGGGTAAATCTCGTGTCGGCCCTCTGCGCTTCGTACGTCTTCGGGTGATAGGCGGCGGGGGCCGCCGTCCTCGGGCGTGCATAGGACCCCCCAAGCAACAACAACACAACAACAACAAACAACTCAACAACAACAACAACAACAACAACAACAACAACAACAACAACAACAATTACTAGCACGTGGGGACACTCCGTTCTCACCAGTGCCAGGGTTTTCATAGGAGGCGGGCACTACCCCCACTTTGTGGGGGGGCCGGTTCAAGCTCTACCAAATTTCCAAACGACTCTCGCCACCACCCACACCCAGCTTCCCGCCCTATGACGTTCGGACACTTCACTTCGTGGCATGCGGACGACCGTGGCTACTATTCAGGGCCCCGCGGCCGACGACGACGGCGTGCGCGCGCGAAGAAAAACGAATGTGTCCCGCATGGTATTATTTGACAGGGATGATGGCCCTGGCAGGTGCGCAACCGTTGTTGCAGAAGTTCGAAAAAGTTGCTCGCAAAAGCCCGTTTGACAGAAATGTTTAAAAAGTGTTGGGTTTCCTACGAATCCGCAAGAGCGCGCGGGATGAGATTTTGACAATTGTTGTTTGAAAAACCATTGGTTTTTTGATGTTGTTATGTTAAAATCGCTACGAAAACTAAGGTTTTGGAAGGATTTTATCTTGCGCGCGCGAGTGTGCACTTCGTGTCATTTGTTGCAAAGGATTCTTGAAGTTTGTTTATGTTAGAACAAAACATGTCATTTTATATTGTTTTTTGACAGGGAAAGCGGGCGTCAACAAAACAACCGGATCTGGTACACATCGTTTTGCCTGAGACTTCCTCACGAAAATGATGAAAATGTGGCTGCGGCCTAGGCGCGGCGAGGGGGGCGTGCACCAGGGGGCCCAACAATAATTATTCTTTAGAAGTAATAATATTCAACGACAACATGCTGGCGACTCGGTCACGCACTCGCTGGAGGAGCTCATCAGCCGAAGATGCCTTTTTTTTCTGCTAATGTTGAGGGCCGTGTGGACGTGGAGTCTAGGGATCATCTTCCTTCCCCTGCCTCGTCTCTCCTCCCTCCCCCCCGCCTCCTCCCCTGTCCCTCCCTCCTCGCCTTTCCCTCCCCTCCCCTCCCCTCCCTCCCCCCCCCTGTCCCCCCCTCCCCCCCCCTGGATGGATGATCCCACGACTGTGAGTACGGAGGCCTCCAGGACCTGGGATGCGGGCTGGTGCAGTGTATTAGCCGCTCCCCTCCTCCTCTTCCCCTGGCCCCTGCCCTCCTCTCCCCGCCTCTCTCTCTCTCTCTCTCTCTATATCTCTCTCTTCTATATCTGTCCGTCTCCTCCCCCCGACTCCTCTCAGCTCTCCTCTACTTCACCTTTCCTCCACATCTCTCTAATCGTGCTGCTCTCCCTCTCTCCTCTTCCCATCCTCTCCGCTCCTTCTCTCTGCTCTCGGTCCCTCCGATCGCTCTGTCCGTTTCTCGATCTCACTACCCTCATCTTCTTCAATCTCTAAGTCTGCTCTCCCCGCCTCTCTCTCTCTCTCTCTCTCTATATCTCTCTCTCTCTCTCTCTCTCTCTCTCTCTCTCTTTCTCTCTCTCTTTCTTGCTTCCCCCTCCCCTGGCCCTCCCCCCCGTTCCCCGTCCCCTCTGGCCTCCTCTCTCCCTCCCTGGGGGAAGGGCTGATACGCTGTCCAGAGGGTTATTGTGCACTTTGTGTCTCTTCAGGTCGACGTTCGGACTCCCAGAGGATAGGGGAACAGGTATGAGGTGAGTGAGTGTGTGTGCGTGTGCGTGTGCCTTCCTTATCAGCCGCAGTTAAACAACAATGCGCCCTGTCACAGGGACCGATAGACGTCAGATGGGAGGAGCCGCTGCGAACGGGAGAGGCCCATCCGGGAGAGCACTCCGTGGATCTGAAACGAACTGCCGCTGCGAAGAGAGTCGCTGCCGCTGCGAGAGAGGTTACTGCCCGAAGGAGAAAGCCCGTACGGAAGTGGTGATTTGGGCGCTCAAGGTTGAAGGTCCGACGGGCGTTCTGGGTTGAAGGTCCCACAGGCGCTCTGGATGGAAGGCAGGTTGTGTGCGCGTGTGTGTGTAGGCGCCAGAGCGCCAGAGAGTTTGCTGTCGGATGATGCTCCAGATGACCTTCGTCGCTACATCTCCCGCTGGGAATTTTATCTAGTTTCGGAGTTGGCATCTGAGGTAGACAGGTATCCTTGTACCCACGGGTCCGAACGTCACCGTTCTGAGAGTTACTCGCGTGTAGCACGAGCAAGATGTCTAGAAACAGATGTTTGAGAAATCTATATCTTTATGGCTGTGCTGGTTGCGTGCCCTCTTGTCCGCGCCAAGGAGGCGATGGGATGGTTGGTATGCCGAAATGGGTCAAATGCCCCCGGTGTGTCCGGGTGGCACCGCTGTCCCGGCCACCTTCACGGCGCCTCCTATCTGTGGGGCCGTGACAGGCGGCCGACATCACAGGGCCGGCATGCTGTGACCCTCACCACCCCACGCCCTGCTCCTGGGGCCGCGGCGCCGGGTCGAGGGCTGGCCGCCTCGACCGGCGCGTCCACAGACCGCCGAGACGGACAGGAGCTACTACTGCGCTTTACTGTTTTCGTGCGCAAATGAATATGTCGACCCACGGATGCCCAGGCCTCCCGGCCGGGTCGCGGGGCAACGGGTTGGCTACATGGGATGGAGTGACATCTATGACACGCAGATCTACTGCGCGAGCCGACGCGGCAAACCCACGCAGTGCACAGCGGACGGACTCCGTGTCCGCTGTGCGCATTGCGCCCTGGGTTTCTGGTTCCCTTGGCGTTTTTGGCTCAAGGCTCCAGCCAGGCCGGGGGGGGCATCACTCGACAGTCACTGGGCCGGGGGCGGTTGATGCCTTCGGGCATCTCCCCTGGCCACACACTGGTCGTTTGCACTGGGGGGCGCCTGACCACCGCACCCTGGTGTAGGTGGAGCGTGTGGTACTGTGCGGCGTTTCGCCGGTCCTAAGGGTGTCCACCTCGTGTGTCCGAGCGGCCCATTGAAGCCGTAGTGGCCGGTGCCGTGGGGGGGGCCGAGGGGGGCCTCAAGGGGGGAAGAGGGGGACTAGGCGGGGGGAAGCAAAGACCTCGACGACCTCCAGCGAGGGGGTGCGGTCGACGTCAGATGTGGCAGCTGACGCGGGCCGCGACTAAACGCAAGGTCCAAACCGGATTGGCTTCGGCTCTCCTGAGCTCGGCAGCGGAGCGGCCCGCAGGGTCTGGGGGCGGTTGGCACCTTCGGGTGTCTCCCCTGTGCCTTGCCTGGTGGTAGGCGCTGGAAGGCGGCTGACCACCACATCCGAGCGCTGGCGTGGACCTTGTTTGGGCGGGTGGCTCTGTGCCGGTCCTAAGGTGGTAGCCTGTACAAGGCAGGTGTAGAACGGACACATCAAAATGGTGGGTAGATGTGAGACGGGGTGGTCGGAAGGATTTCTTGACCAAGGGGCATCTCTCGGGCTGAGTGCGGTCTGTTTTTCTTGATTTTAGGGTCTCCCTGTGTCCGGGTGCACTGGGCCGCCTTCGTCTTTGGATCACCCTATGGGCCAGGGTCTGGTCTTGCACCAGGCTCCACGGGTGGGGGACTCGGGCCCCGTTGGCAAGTGCCGCAGTCGGCGCAGGAGATCTCTATGGCTTGAGCCTGAGATGTACCCAGTGCCGTGCCGTGCTTTCTTGTCCGTTTGGGCCTCCACACGTACAACGTTTTTGGGCGTGGTTGTGTGTGTCCGTGTGTCGTGCGGGTGTGGATGTGTGTTGGTGTTTGTCGTGCCCAGCGGTGTAGCTAGAATTCGATTCTCGCCCCTCTGGGGGGGGTTCGCCGTGGTGGGGCGGGGCCCCGGCTCCCCCCCGTGCCCCCTCTGGCATGGGGTCCTGGGCCCCGCCTCACCGCGGCGCACCCCCCCTCTCCTCACTCAGCGTGCCCGTTCGAGGGGGATTGGGTCGCCCAGCACAGGGTTGCCAGGGGCGGCCCTCGTGGCCCGCACACCCCCCACCAGAACCAGAACCATGCAGGCGACGGGGCGGCGGGGTCCTGCAGCATTTGTTCGTGGAGCTCATTTTCCGAGGTTTGCCAACGATGCGTGCACATGCGTGATGTGCACGACCGATAGTTTCTAGCTATGCGCGCCGTATGAAGGCGCGTGCGTGTGGTGTTCGAGTCCAACCGGGTTGAGGCTGCAACGATTTTCCACGATTTGTACGTCTTTGCGGGGGAAGGTCCATCTAGGTGTTCTGCATGTCCTTCTAATTGAATTGCCAGGCCAGGGGCTTCGGTGCCTGGCCCGAGGCGCGCTGCGTCGCTCGGGCGCAGGTGAGCCCGTGGATTCGCTTCGAACCTCCCGGATTGGGGCGCGCCCATGATCCTCACCGCCCCGTGCCCTGCCCCTGGGACCGCGGCGTCGGGTCCATCTCGCTCGGCGCGTCCACAGACCGCCGAGCCGGACAAGAGCTTCTGCGCTATCCCAGGAACGGGTTTCTGTTTTCGTCGACCCATGGATGTCCAGGCCACCCGGCCGGGTCGGGGGGCAATGGGTCGGCTCTGGGAGGCGGAGTGAATTAAACAGTATCTGTGTTCTGCGAAAGAGCCGACGCGGCAAACCCATGCAGTGCGCAGCGGATAGACCCCCATTCCGCTGTGCACACTGTTTCGCGCTGGACTTTTGTCGGGGCGGGGGGGCATCACTCGACAGTCCCTGGACCAGCAGGGGCGGTTGGCGTCTCCGGACGTCCCCCCTGGCATTGCACTAGTCGTTAGCGCTGGGGGGCGCCTGACCACCGCACTCCTGGCGGAGTGTTCAGGGGCTCGATTTCGTTTGGGTGTCTTTTTGCGGGCCCTAAGGGATCGACCTTAAAAGGCTGTGCCAAGGTACCGGGGACGCCAGCGATAAACAAGCTATTGGGTACATTTGCTTGGGGTTGTTTTCCGTGGTGAAGGGGTGCTCTGACTGGGTCGGTCGCCGTGCTGCGAGCTGTGAAAGCCAGCGCTCTCCCTTGGTTGCCAGCGCCGCCTTCGCCGTCGGGCCACCCGTTGTGCCGGGGTCTGGCCTCGCACCGGGCCTCGTTGGGCGGGGGCCTTGCACCCTGTTGGCACGCGGTGCAACCGAGGAGGGGCCAGGCCAACTGCGATCCGCATGGGTGGGGACGTCGTAAGGGCGGGGAGCGTGGAAAGTAGGCGCAGTGCGCAATGTGCGCGCGTGCCTTTGTGTGCGTTATGTGCGTGCTTCCCCTTGCGTGCGTAGTGTGCGCGCGGCTTGCTGTTCAAAGGGTAGTCTCCTCTCTCTGTGGTGCGTGCCATATATATTACACGGGTGGAAGACGAGCGCCCATGATTACATGGATGGAGGACATGATTACATGGATGGAGGACATCATTACATGGATGGAGGGCATCAGAGCTTCAGCGCGCATGTGTATCCAAACTGAAGACTACTTCTCAGCTCTCCCTCACCCTAGGTCGAGGCCGGCACCGCTTCCGCCCCGCCCCGTCGGTCGTACCCTGGGCAATAACGTGTTTTTGGGTGCCCCTTTGTTTCGATGCGGGATATCCGCCTGCTTTTTTGCCCCCCTCCGCCCTCTCCCCTGTCCCCCACCCCCTACCACGTTGCATGGCACCAGCCCCAATCCCCGCCCCCTCCCCCCCGTTCTACCAGGCGCCCCAAGTGCGGAGGCCGATGCGCGCGACAGCGCAAGTGGATAGTAGTGCCCACAGGCCAGTTCTGAAACCCATTCGGAGCGCCCAAAGCCTTCCAGGCAGATCATGCACGACGCGGGCGCGCCCCTCGCCTGGACCACCGCTTGGTGCCTACGAATGTGGATCTCACCTGTCTTGTACATGCCGTAGATCACCTCGAGCCGGCGCGATCTCGAAGCAGCGGCGGCGACGACGGCGTCGTGCTGACACGGCTCCCTGTCGTTAATTGCGACGTCCAGGCAGAAGCACGCGTGCATGACCGAGCTGAAGATAGTAAAGACGAAGAAACACCACGTGAACGTCCTTTCGTCCGCCGGTGGCGTATACCCAGTCAGCACCATGCATAGGATGGCATGCCACAGCATGAGCATGCAGGAGAGGCACAGCATCCAGGTCGAGGAACGGACCCAGAAACTCCTCCCCTGCAAAAGGCCTCTTCTCGAGATGGTCCCTGGGGAGGTGGTGCCTCGGAATCTGCAGTACCCGACGTACAGGGCCAAGGACAAGATCAGCCTGACGGCCGCCGCGGTGAGGGGGAACGCCAGGTGCCACCGGAAGAGCTCCGGCCGCGGGGAGCCCCTGGCCGAGGAGGCCTGCGCCTCGGGCACGCTGCCGCGCCGCCACCCGAAGCTCACCACGGCCGCCGCCGCGAGGGCCGCGCACTCGAGCACGCCCCCCGCGATGTACGGGCCGAGGCGCCGGAGAAGCAGGGGCGCGGCGTGCCACCCCGCCAGCTCCTGTAGCGGGTCCTGCGGCGGCGGGGCGGCGCCCACCCCTTCGAGGTCCCCGCCGCCGCCGGGCATGTCTCGAGGCGCCGCCAGGGTGCCGCGCGGCAGTTGTGCGCCGCGGCTGCGTGGCGCCTCCCCGGGGTGGTCTCGAGCCAGCACGGCTGCGGCGTCGGAGGGAGGGCGACCCCTCGGGTTGGACGGAACGGGGGTTAGTGGTTAGTCCAGGGGCGGTCCCACTGGGACCTTCGGTGGAGCTACCCATGGGCCACGAAACGCTGTATTGGGTGGGTGAAACGCAAGGATGAAGGGCTGTGCTAGGTGGTGGTTGACGTATGCGGGCGGTCGCACTGGGACCATCGGCGGAGTTCCCTACGGGGCCACGAAACCTTGTACTGGGTGGGTGAAACGCAGGGAGGAAGGGCTGTGCTGGGTGGTGGTTGACGCATGCAGGCGGTCCCACTGGGACCTTCGCAGGAGCTCCGAATAGGGCCACGACACGCTGTGCTGGGTGGGTGAAGCGCAGGGAGGAAGGGCTGTGATGGGTGGTGGTTGACGCATGCGGGCGGTCCCACTGGGACCTTCGGTGGAGCTCCCTATAGGGCCACGAAACGCTGTACTGGGTGAGTGAAATGCAGGGAGGAAGGAGGAGGGGGAGGAGGGAGGGGGAGGAGGGAGGAAGGAGGCGGAAGGAACGCGGGGACCGTCTCTTCAAAATGAGGACCCAACACCACAGGATGGTTGCGAACAAATCAAAATACACTTTGGGGCTAAGTCTGGAGTCGTGTCCGTAAGGCCCGTGGGCACTTTGCATTGCGTGTTGACAAGGACGGCGGGGGTGCCTGCTGCGCGCAGGGCGACCATCCCTTACAAAAGAACAATACAAATGCACCTCGCGGCGAAATCTGGATCATGCGCGGCCGCCCCGCGATCACTCTCAAATGGTGGGGTATGACCTGCTGTGCGCAGGCCCACCAGACACAATGATGAGGATTGTTTTTCGACGTGGATGGTGGGGGCCCAGATGTTTCCCGATATGTGCTGTCACGTGCGCAGGAGCACCCGACACACTCTGCACGCGCCCCAAACGTGGCGCTCCTGGCGCGGCGTTCCTGGCGCGGCTGGGGAATGCGGCACACCTGGCGCACGCGGAGCACGTGGCGCACCTGACGCAACAGGCGTGCCTGGCACGCTCGGGCCCCAGGGGTGCCTGGCGCGCGTGGCGCGCCTGGCACGCGTGGCGCACTTCGCCCCAGCGTCGCGCCCATGGGGTCGGAGTTGGTTCCCAACAGCTGCCCATTCAAAGACGAACCTGAACATGCTCAGGTTCGGGTGTTACTTATGTGTTGGGAGGGCGGGTGGGAGTGAGCTAGACGGCTTGTTATCTAGGGGGTGTCTTGACCCCTCCCCCTACCCCTACCCCTACCCTCTTGGTTTGGAGGGGGGGTCGCGGGTCGTTGGAGCGCCCAAGATGGCCTCGGCGCGGAAGCATCAATTATTGATTTCACGGAGGCGTTGGCCACATGTTGGCCTCCTGGCCTCCTGGACCAGAGACCCTAATCGAGGAGCCCCCATCCTCCGATCGATCTCTTCCAAGATGGCCCCAAGATGGCCCCAAGGCTCCCAAGGGTGCCCCAAGAGAGCCCCAAAAGATGCCCAGGAGGCCCCAAGAGGCCCTCAAGAGGCGCCAAATATGGCCCCCAAGAGGCGACCAAGAGACCCCCAAGACGCCCCAAGAGCCCCCCCAGAGGCACCCAAGACGCCCCAAGAGGCCTCGGAGAACGGCCCAAGATCACTGATTGCACTAAGGTTTTGGCCACATGTCGGCCTCCTGGGAGGGGAGGCTAAGTAAGAAGCCCCCCTCCTCTGATCGATCTCTTCCAAGATGGCCCTAAATGGCCCCCGAGGCTCCCAAAGGTGCCCCAAGACGGGCCCAAGAGGTGCCCAGGAGGCCCAAAGAAGCCCCCACGATGTGCACAAGATGCCCCCAAGAGGCTCCCAAGAGACCCACAAGAGGTTCCAAGAGGCCACCCAGAGGCACCCAAGACGCCTCAAGAGGCCCCCGGGACTGCCAATAGACCCTTAAGACGCCCCAAGAGCACTCCAAGAAACTCCCGAAAGAAATCTGAAGGGATTCCGAGAAGCATCCAAGAGGCCTCTGGTCTTTCTGCTCGCCATCATCCTCGTCCTCCTCCTCCTCCTCCTCCTCCTCCTCCTTCCTCCTCCCTCCTCCCCCTCTTGGGGTACGACGACTTACCCGGCTCTTTACGCCACTGCATTGTCCTCCGCATCCCTGATCAGGACAACTCGTCTTGGCATCGTTTCTGGATGGGTTGGTGGGATTACGCGAAGCGTCTAGAATAGCCTTCTCTGCTTGCAAAAATCTCAGCCAGGCGGCCTGCGAGAGGAAGGAGGAGGAGGAGAAGGAGGAGGAGAAATAAGAATAAGAAGAAGAAGAAGAAGAAGAAGAAGAAGAAGCCGCTGCCTCTCGCGAGGGGGGCGTCTCCGCCCAGCCCCTACAGAAGGGGCGCAGGGTCCCGCAGGAGGGCCGCCGGCTAGGCGTGGCACCCACCTGTGCCTCCACGGGATCATCGCACCGCCCAGCGTCAAGAAAACATGTACAGTTGGACCTAGGACAGAAGAACATCCTTCAAGAACATGGGACCCTCTGCTGGCCATAACACACAAGACATCCAATGGTGCCCTCCCCCGGATGCGCAAGAGCATCCAACAGACACGAAGAACATCAGGGTACCCTCCCCGAGCCGACCTCGATCTTATACCTCGGTCCGAATGTACCAGCGGCCCCTGAAGGGGAGGAACGGCCAGGGGCAGCGGCCCATTGAGGAGGTGGGCTCAGAGGATCCGGGGCTGCAGGCTCGGGCTCGGGCTCGAGCCAGAGCCATTGGCCCCCCCTCCCCACCAGAGGCAATGGCTCCAGGGAGGGGGGGTGCGTTCAGGATCAGCACTGGAGCTTTCGCCGACGACGACGACGACGACGACGACGACGACGACGACGACGACGACCAGGGGCACGAGGAGGAGGAGGAGGAGGAGGAGGAGGAGGAGGAGGAGGAGGAGGGGGACGAGGAGGCGGAGGAGGAAGGAAGAAAGGAAGGAAGGAAGAAAGGATGGCAGGAAGGAAGGAAGGACGAAGAGGAGAGAGGGCAGGGAATATGAGTAACAGGAACAGGAAGACAGAGGAGAGAGGACGAGGGGGAGGGGGAGGAGACGGAGAAGGGAGCCCCGGGCTTGAGACTGCGGATAGGGGATTATGGGCCACCACATGTGGGGACAGTGCGGCCTCTCCCCTCCTCTACCCTCCCTCGCCCTCTTTGCACTGCTCCCTCATCCCGCCCCCAGACTTTCTCGACCCCACGTGCCCAAGGATGGGCAGCGACCAGCGCACGTCTCCAGGTGGCGAGCGAGCGAGGGAGGGAGAGCACGATGAGGAAGAGGACAACGACGACGACGCCGCCACCAGAGACTGCAGCGGCGGCAGAGATAGCGACTACGACGAATGCAGCTGGGACGGCGATCAAGGGCTGCAACCGGGGCAGGCAGCCCAGAGGAGCGACAGCGCACGCGCTCGCTCTGGAGCGTCGTACACTGGCTCGGCGTGCGACCTTGGGCCCCAGGACACGCGCACGTGCTCCCCCTCCCTTTCTGGGCTGACCGCCCCCGCCGCAACAGCCGAGGCGACGACGGAGCGATGACGCAGCGACGCCCCAAGAAGCCTGGCCGAGGCCAGCCCGCACCCGCCCCCGGAACCCAGCGGCCGGCTGTGCACCGCCGCCGTGGCCGCGGGCACCCTCTCCAGCACGTGCACCAGCGCCCGCCCCGCGCACTGCGCGGGCCCGCCTCCAGCGATGCGCACCGAGTAGCCCGCGCCGTGGAGGAGCGCGGGGTACAGCTCCGCCAGCCGCTCAGGGCACAGGTCAAGCTGTGGGAGCGGGTCCTCGATGGAGCATCGTGCAGCCAGAGACCATCCCCACTGACATGGCCTTGGCCCCGCTGGCCGAGTTACCCACCCTTCGGGCTTCGAGGGGCCAATTCCCATTTGGAAGGGTGGGACGGTGGGGCTGAGACACCATGGCCCCGTGGGAATTGGGATTGACGAAACAATACACTAATCGCTGGAAGCGGCCGGGGATCTGCGCTGGATGGGCCCCGACAAAAGCGGACAAAAGGGGGTTCGAAGGCAAATTCTCTCAAAATCGGCCAGGCTTCAGCCGTGGCGACGACGGGGGCCCTTACCTCTCATATCTCTTGGCCAGAAGCGGTGGCGGGCATCCTCAGCCCCCCAGCCAGCTCCAAGGTCCTCGTGGTCGTGGACGAAGCGTCGGACCGCCTCCATCTGGTACCTGGTCACGCTGACCACTAGGCACCTGAGCATGGTTTAACCTATCGCCATCCCCACTGGCATGGCCTTAGTCCCACCGACCGATTTGCCCCCCTAGATGAAGATATGGACTGTTCCCTCCAAGTTTCGCGAGACCTGTCCCCACCTTGCGGGGTGGGCCGTCGGGGCTGAGCTACCATGGCGCAGCGGGGGTGGGGATCGGTGAAAAGATGCTGAGCACCGGCCGTGGTCCCGGAGCCGCGCAAAGACCTGCTGCAGCACCTCCCGCAGCCTGACCACCACGCGGCCGCACTGCGCGCGGAGCGCTCGCAGCAGCCAGCCGGCGCAGAGGCCGGGGCACTCCAGCTCGAAGTCCGCGCGCAGGGCCTCCAGGCCGTCGGCCAGCGCGCCCGCCAGCGACAGGTCCTGCGGCGCCTGGGCCCCGAGCGCGAGCAGCACGCCCTCCTCCTCCTCCTCCTCCTCCTCCTCCTCCTCCTCCTCCTCCTCCTCCTCCTCCTCCTCCTCCTCCTCCTCCTCCTCCTCCTCCTCCTCTTCCTCCTCCTCCTCCTCATCCTCATCCTCGTCCTCATCCTCATCCTCATCCTCATCCTAATCCTCATGCTTCTCCTCCTTTTCCAGTTCCAGTTCCAGTTCGGCCAAGCATCCGCCTCGCACAGGCAGCGCAGAACGTTGGCTGAGAAAAACATCAAACCAGAGTGCGCAGCCATCCTCTCTCGCCAGAGAGGAACATTGAGTCCTGCCAGGGCAACGATCCGCCAGAAGATGTACCCGATGCCGAGCGAAACAACCGCACTTGGAGCACCAAACAATCGGGAGAGGGGCTCCAGCACTGCCGCTCCGCAGGCGGTGGGACGTGTGAGACTGCCGACAAATCCGCGGGAGTCCCAAACAGCGATGGCTGGCGAGGTGGGGTGGGTCCAGCTGCGCACGCGATCAAGGGAACGCGCGCAAAGCCACCCCTTCCCCTCCTGCCCAACACATGACCATTGGGGTCTGGGCAAAGAATATGCTGGGCTCCCGGCGGGCGCTGCCTCTTGGATGTTACCTTCGCAACATATCAAAAAAGCAGGACGTCAGGCAACCTCGAGCATGGCCCCAGCATATATGCCAAGGACTTGCAAACACTCTCTCTGCTGCTCGAAACACTCACGGAGACCATCGGGAGTTGGGATCGCTCTTGCCGCTCCCTTGGCGGCCTCCTCGGCCTCCCCAGAACGGCACACCCAACTGGAGTGCTTGCGGCCAGCACTTGTGAGCAGGGACATGCGACGCCCTAAAGGACTTCCCGCGGTCTCTGCGTCGAAACAGGAATTCCTCCCAAAAATCGGCAGACGGGACGTAGGAAACATCGCTCTCCGACCCTCGGTCCCAAGTTTTCACCACCGACTGGCGATCACAACCCAACTCGACGTCACTGGGGCCCGAGAGTCTTAACGCCATCAGAACTGCATACACCTCTGCCCCGCACATGGAGTGGAGAGCACGGGGCAGAGGGTCACAAACACTTGGCAGGAACTGTCCTCCCACGCCCATCGTCACCAAGGCCCAAGCAGCAACAGCGAAGAGAGGCAGGGCGGGATAAAGAGAAGATCCATCCGTGCAGAGGTCGCCTTGAAGGAGCCCGCCGCGCGGGCGAACTAGCCACTGGATGGCGCCTGAGTGCTGGAGGCTCGGCGTGAACCTGACAGGAGAGGGATGGATACACCTCGCGAGGAAAGGATTGTCGTCGTCGCCTCGCCTCCAGCTCCTGACTTCCTCATCGCACCCTAAACGTCCCCGTCCACCTGCCAGGCCGTCGCAAACGAAAAGCCTGTGGCGCCGCGCACCTCGCCCTCCTAGGCATCGCTCATCAACCACGCGACGATCCTGGTACAGTGCGGACAAATGGGTGGCGAGAAGACTGGCCTAGAGGCCCTTGCCCTGTCGGCGGAGATCATCACAAGCCTCTCGCACTGCATCTAAGTGGGGGTGATCGTACTCCTGGCCCTGATGGCTCCATTGGAGCTTCCCAGAAAGAAAATCCTTGGCCCCTCGGCCGACGAGCTGCTTCAACGAAACCCTGCGGACCGCCTCGAGATCGACCGCCAAACCAGACGGCAAACGCCAGGCGCGATGGCTCTCGGGAATCCATCCAATCCGACCGAGGGTCATTATCACAGCTCCCGTCGGACATTTGACCGCGGACCAGGTCGGATTCGACTTGCTGTCGGAGCTCTAGCAAGGCCTGACAGACACTGGACATCTGCTCCCGTGGCGCCCGGCCTTCCCAAAAGGCCCTATGCCAAGACATTAGAGGCAAGGAATGACTGATGAAGGCAGGGTCGGCGTCGGGCGCTGGCGAGAGACAGAACTGAATAGTGCGGGAGCGGCCTCTGGCTGGCCCAAGAAATCCTAAAGCGATGGTCCCACGAAGCCAGAAGCCTGCCCGAGAGCCCTAAAACACTGACTCCGCACGTGCCTGCTGAGAGGGCTCCTGCCTTTGAGACCATCGTGAACCTGCGAGATTGAGATGTCAAGAAACGGAAACGGCCAGCTCGGGCCTTCACTTTGGTCAGTCTACCAGCGAGAACAGCGACACGTCGTGGGCCTCGCTGCGCGTAGTCAGTCCCAAGATTCTTGACATGATGTGTGGAACGGGATTCACACCCCGTCAAGCCGGCAGCAATCTTGGTAGCAAGCTCCGAATTCGTGGCAGTGACCCTTCTTTTTGGACGAAACACAATGAGCCGTCGAGCCTCAAGCATGCGACACGGCGTGAGCGTGGCCGCCAGCGCTTCCTTGCCCATAAGCATTGCAAAACCAACCGTGAACGTAGCGGTACCATCGGCCATGTTGAAGAAGCGTGTGTGGCGAAACCACTGCAGACAGTGATCCTGAACGTCCAGCAACATGACATACAGGAGTGTCGTCGCAAAGCCGCATCCCGCAACGATCGTGCTGAGGATGCGAACTGCAGCAGACACGCGTTTTCCGAGCAACCGGCATTGCGGAGCACGGTATGTCTTCAAGCACAGCCGAAGGTAGAAGAGCGGAAACCCATGCTTGCGTGCTGCTGCTATCAAATCACGATGGTACACCTTCTCGTATGCCTTCGTGAGGTCTACAAAGGTGTTCGCAGCATGCATGTTGGACACAACCACGAGCTCGCTGTCGAAGGACTGCTCCCATACCCCTCTCCCACAAGACTTATGTACGTTGATGTGTGGGGCTCCCGCTCACGAATCACATCATGGGAACAGCGAGTCCAGAGGCGCACCACCATGCTCAGCAGCCCGATTAGCCGTGTGTCTCCCTCGGGTTTGGGTAGGGAAGGCATGAGAGTCAAGCTCAGTTGCGACGGAATGAAACCTCGGGCCAACATCCATCACCACAGGGGCGCGAGTCCCTCAAGACATTGATCCGACACCACCGTGAAGTCCCTAGGCCCAAGACGATCAATCCACCGTGAAGTCCCTAGGCCCAAGACGATCAATCCCATGAGACGTCCAGCTCTTGACTCCCCTGGCAACCTGGCGTATACGATCAGGATCATAACGAACCTCGGGAATCTCGTGGGCCTCCAGAAGCCTGTTGAGCTCCTGCATGCATTTCTCGGGGTCCTCATCCTCGTTCGGGCACTTCCAGACCTCCTCCCAATCCTCCAGGATCTGGTTGAGTTCAGCCTCAGGACCTGGGGAACTCTCCACGCTTCGGATGGACGGGACGCCACCCAACAGGAAGACGAGTATATCTTTGTGCCCTGCCGCCGCCGTTCGCGACGGCTTCCTTAACGAACTCTCTCCACTCAGCCGACCGTCTGCGAGTGAACTCCCGCTCGCACGACTCAGCATGCTTACCTGCCAGCTTCGACAAGTCGTACAGACCTGTGGGAGTCACCACGCTCAGCTCGGCGACGGAGCGAGCGAAGATGGGCCAGGGGAAAGTACCATATAACGCCTTAGGCCCCTGGCAGACCTTAGCCAGGAGCGAGGCGTGAATCCGAGGCTGCCTGCACGAGTCCTGGGCCTGGATGTGCCCGAGTTCGGACAACCAGTTGGCGGCCCGTCTCCAGCCCAGGGCTTCCAGACTGGCCACAGGTACGGTCCTGGGCTCGGCGGCAGAACTGGGACGCGCTTGTACTTCCAACCCTTGCCTCTTCCTCGGTACCTGGCCTGCTGTTCCTCTGGAATCCCGTGGACCCTGATGAGTTCCTCCTACGAACTTCCCAAAGGGCCTTCTGGTCCCCACGCTGCTCCAGTGCCTCAAGGGTGTCACTCCAGTCAGGCGGGGCTGGCCTAGGCCTCATGGGGATCTCGTTCGGGAACTTCCGAGGGCCGCTGGTGACCAAGACAGTAGTGGGTACTCCTCCTCCTCCTCCTCCTCCTCCTCCTCC
>CAUYUJ010003653.1:0-2500 GCA_963575745.1 Prorocentrum cordatum
ATGATGATGATGATGATGATGATGATGATGATGATGATGATGATGATGATGATGATGATGATGATGATGATGATGATGATGATGATGATGAGGATGAGCAGGATGTTGATGATGATGATGATGATGAGGATGAGGATGATTCTGATGATGATGATGGTGATGAGGATGAGGAGGAGAAGAGGGAGGAGGATGGGGATAAGGATGATGGGGATGGGGATGCGAATGGGGATGAAGATTATGAGGGTGAAGATGTTGACGAGGACAAGGTAGAGGATGAGTATGAGGATGATGATAATGAGGATGATGATGAGGATGAGGATGCTGATGATGAGGATGCTGATGCTGATGATGATGAGGATGGTGATGAGGATGAGGATGCTGATGAGGATGAGGATAAGGGTGAGGATGATGCTGCTGCTGATGCTGTTCAGGATGATGCTGATAATGCTGCTGCTGATGATGCCTTTCTTGTTGACGATGATGATGATGCTGCCGATGATGATGTTGATGCCGATGCTGATGCTGATGCTGACGATGATGGCAATGATGCTGCTGCTGCTGATGATCATTACTCTGATGGTAATAGTCATAATGATGATGAAGGTAATGATTCTGATGATGATGGCGATGATGTTGTTGATGATAATGATGCTGTTGTGCTTGATGCTGATGATTCCGATGATGTGAACTAGAAGTTTTTGACGATTTGGATGACGACGATTACGATGACCGATGCGGCAGAATAACGACGAGACATGAGGACGAACGACGCTCGGGACGATGATCGATGTGACGGACGAGGACGATGATGATGGAGCATTGGATTGATGATGATGATGATGATGAGATGATGATGATGATGATGATGATTGATGTGTGATGATGATGATGATGCTGATGCTTTGTGATGCTTTGTGATGATGATGGATGATTATGATTAGATATGAGGTGATGAGATGCTTGCTGAATATGATGCTGATGCTGATGATGCTGATGATGGTGATGATTGATTGTTGCTGCTTGCTGATGATGCTGATGATGGTGATGATGCTGCTGCTGATGATAATGGTGATGATGCTGATGATGATGATGATGATGATGATGATGATGATGATGATGATGATGGTGGTGGTGGTGGTGGTGGTGATGATGATGAGGACGAGGAGGAGGAGGCGGAGGAGGAGGAGGAGGAGAAGGAGGAGATGGAGGTGGAGGAGGCCTTTGCATGGCCTTCGCGGGGCCTTTTAAGCCCCCCCTCATCCCCCCCTCCTTCTTCCTCTTCTCCTCCTTCTCCTTCTCCTCCTCCTCCTCCTCCCCCTCATCCATCATCAGCATCAGCATCAGCATCAGCATCAGCATCAGCATCAGCATCAGCGTCAGCATCAGCATCAGCATCAGCATCATCATCAGCACCACCATCATCATCGCCATAAAGCATCATCATCATCATCATCATCATCATCATCATTTTCATCATCATCACCATCATCATCACCATCACCATCACCATCAACATTATCGTTACCATCACCACCATCATCATCATCGTCATCATCATTACCACCACACTCACCACCGCCACCACCATCATCATCAGCATCATCACCATCATCATCATCATCATCGTCGTCATCATCATTACCACCGCCACCGCCACCACCATCATCATCAGCATCATCATCACCATCATCATCGTCATCATCATCATCATCACCACCACCAACATCATCATCAGCATCATCATTGCCATCATCGTCATCATTGTCATCATCATCATCACCATCATCATCATCATCATCATCATCATCATCATTATCGTTATCATTATTATTATTATTATTATTATTATTATTATTATTATTTTTATTTTTATCATCATCATTACTATTATTATTATTATTGTTATTGTTACTATTATCGTTATCATCATCTTTATCATCATCAGCAGCAGCAGCAGTTGCAGGTCCGCCAATATCCCTCCCCTCGGGGTCTGATCGTCTTTCCGTCCACCCTGCTAGCCTCGCACCTACGTCGTGCTTTTGCGTTGGATGGAGTCCAGACCAGACGATCCCTGCCGGAGGGCCGCACGTGCCCCCCTCCCCAGGAAGACCCAATCTAGCGTTTGCCTTCCGTGATTGGGCGCGTCCCTCCTCCGTTGGGAGGTCGGGGAGTTGAGGAGTGTTGAGCACGCTGGCACGTGAGTCCTCCTCCTCGTCCTCCTCCTCGTCCTGCTGCTCGTCGTCGTCCTCCTTCTCCTCCTCCTCCTCCTTCTCCTCCTCCTCCTCCTCCTTCTCCTCCTCCTCCTCTTGTTCCCTCCCATTCTTTCCCCGTGCCTCTCCTCGAGAGTGGTCACGTCCATCCCTGGGCCGACGTTGTGGCTGTTGGTCGCCAGCTGGGCCGCGCAGCTCTCTACTAGAGGGACTGTGCCGGCAGTCCTTCAATTATCCCAACCGGCTAGGTCGAGGTCACAACCACACAAACCTTCGGTGGAGTTGCCTCC
>CAUYUJ010003653.1:7500-63343 GCA_963575745.1 Prorocentrum cordatum
TGATGATGATGATGATGATGATGATGATGATGATGATGATGATGATGATGATGATGATGCTGATGCTGATGCTGTTTATGATGCTGATGCTGGTGATGATGGTGTTGATGGATGAGGGGTGATGGTTGATAGATGATGCTGCTGCTGATGATGAGGAGGAGGGGGAAGTGGAGGAGGAGGAGGAGGAGGAGGTGGAGGAGGAGGAGGACGAGGAGGAGGAGGAGGAGGAGCAGGAGGAGGAGGAAGAAGAAGAAGAAGAGGACAAGGAGGAGTAGGATAAGGATGACGATGCGGATGGGCTGTTTGGAGGGGCCGGGAGGAGGACCCTGGAGGCCCCTGGAGGAGGGCCGTAGAGTATGTTCAAGAATTTCATCCTCGATCCCCGAACCTCTCGAATCAGGAGCAGGAGGTGGTTTGAGGGGTTGTCGCCCCCCAGACCTCCGAGGTACACGCCGGTCGTTGAAGGTAGGTATTTCTCGGTTTCCAGATCCCGATCTACTTTAGCCGCCTTCCCTACTTCAAGAGACCTCGACGGAAGGCGACGTTCCGGGGCAAGCCAACTCTGCAGTCGACCCTTCGGCCCTTCGGGCCCCCCGCCGTCGCCGCGTGGGACCCGCCTTCGGCCGTGCTGCTGGGCGGCTGCCGGGCGCTCCGGCTCGGCGCGAGCGGCCGCCCCACCGCCGCCGCGGCCGCCAGATGAGAAGGATGAGGATGAGGATGAGGAGGAGGAGGAGGAGGAGGAAGAGGAGGATGAGGAGGAGGAGGAGGAGGAGGAGGAGGAGGAGGAGGAGGAGGAGGAGGGGGAGGAGGAGGAGGAGGAGGAGGAGGAGGAGGGGGAGGAGGGGTAGGAGGAAGGGGAGGAGGAGGAGGAGGAGGAGGAGGAGGAGGAGGAGGAGGAGGAGGAGCAGGAGGAGAAGGGGGAGGGAAGGGGCGGGGGGAGGGAGGGGGATTTTTTGGATTGCGCGGCTGATGAAGCACAGAGCCTGTCAGCAATAAAGAGCAGCGCGACGCTGGCAGAATATTAGCAGGCGCTAAAAAGTTCTGCACGGGCGCTAAGTTAAACAGCCACAGCCAGTTCAGGGCAGTTAAAGCAATAGAGAGCAGCAGGGCCGTCCTGCTGGTGCTGGTTGCTGACAACTCCCTGGGGACTGGTCAAGTAAGGGTGAGCAGTGACAGAAGACGGCGAGCTCTCAACCCCATGGCATCGCCTAGCCTTCACAGTGCAAGAGCGGGGGGGGGTACAAACTTCAAAGCGAGGGGACGAGGGTAGTCGTGCAAAGTATCTGCAAGCTCGATCGTGGGATATCACGACAGGCACGAGTGTCGAAATCGTGTCGGAGCTTGCAGTGACCAGAGCACAACCAACTTACAGTATGAACTGCGAGTCAGAGCAACTAGTAACCAGGAACGCAGAGAGTGGGACCCACACCTGTGAGATAACTGGCTGGGGCATCTGACAACAATGATCATACACAGGAGTCTCAACTCATTCCTGGGCCAAGAGCTGAGCCTGCTGCACTCGAACTGGGACGCAGGGAGGATGCCAAGCGGAGAGCTGGGATCCCCTCCGAGAGCGGCCCTTGCGATGGCATCTGCATGCACGTGCGGCACAACAAGGGACTGGCCGACCGTATCCAAAGACTGGCAAGTACTGCACTGTTATCGGAGACTGACCGAGACCGAGAAAGAGAGAAGCAGACAGATCAGCAAGCCAGGGCAAGGCTAGCAGATGAAAGAGCTCCTGACATCTTACCCGCCTCCTCCCCTGTACTGCAACCCTGCACATGGTGCATGCGGGCAGGCGGCGGCGACAATCAGGTGCATGAGCACCTGGCGAGGGGCGGCGCCACCGGGAGAACACTCGGGGGTCCGGTGCCACACGCAACGGGTGTGTGGTGAGCGACGGACTACGCTCACCGGGCCCCCTGCCGCTGCCCCCCACGGGCCGAGGCTTGGAAACGTGCCAACGCGTCGGTAGCTGAACGCAGGGGGTCGCGCCTCTGTCGAAGGTGTTGGCGGCGAGAAAGCAGGCGGGCGGCGTGGCATGCAGGCGGCGGGCGGAAAGAAGCAAGAGAGGCAGGCACATGTCTCTCTGATCTCAGCCCTTCTGCCCAACCTACCTGTCCAAATCCTCCCCCGACTGCCCGTCGCGATCTCAACGACCGCTGGTAGCTCTCAAAGTGAGCAGCTGCCATCATCGACTTTACCTCGGCGAGAGCCGCTGTGGGGAAGGGCCTCGCGAGTTCCTTTCGGGGCGCCCACTGTGGCCCCCTCCCCTCGCGGATCGACCCTCGGTTCGGCCGACAAGGCTGAAACTCGAGCTGGCGACAGCTGCGCAAGACGGCTGCTTTCAGTCACACCTGATACCCCCTGTCTGAAAAATCTAGTCTTGCGCCTGATCGAGTCGAGAGAGAGGGCGGGCGGCGCATGCAGGCAGGCCGCGGGCGAGAGAGAGCAAGAGAGGCAGGCTGCCGCTCTCTCTCCACCCCTACCCCACCGCCTCCCCGTCTCTATGAGTCTTCCAAACACCATCCAACCACCACCTTATTCAAAGGGCCCGTGCAAGGCTTAAGAAGAAAGTGAAGCTGCACGGGGAAGTAATTAAGCTCATAGAGCATTCCAGAGATCCTGCGCCCAATCCTGGGCGGAAGCTGGGGCTCGAAAGACTGGTCGCTGCTCGGGGGCTGGGGGATCAAGTAATCCAGCACCGAACCCAGTATCCTGATTCCAGGGCGCGATCTCGAACAAATGAGCTCTCTGGCGTGCAGCACGTCGCTCACGAGCAATAGCACGGTTACGCGCAATGCGCGCACGTATTTCATCCGAGAGTGGCAGGGGGGCAGGGGGGGAGACACGGGGGGGCAGGAAGGTGGGGAAGCAGCAAAAGCTAGGACATCGGCATGCTCTTGCTCCTCGTCTGCCTCTGCAGGGCCCGCTGGACGTGGCTCGGCTGTGGGGTCGAGCACGCGCTCGGGGGTGGTAGGCGAAGGGGGGGTGGGAGGCAGGAAACGCTTTCGCTCGGGATCTACCCGAGTGGCGCTCCTCCCATGGAGCGCGAAGTCGGGGGTCCAACCCTCCTCAAGCCCTAGATAGGGATCCCACTCTACGTAAAACGTTGCCAAAGGCCCCCGGAGCTCAGCCTCCCCTTCACACATGTCAAGGGGTATTGTCCCGTCGTCACAGCCGTCGTGCATGCGAGTCACAGCGTCAACGATACTATCTGCCAGTGCGCGACACAGGTCGGGCGGATAAGTTTTCTTCTTAGCCGTCCTCCATTCGTCGCGCTCACGGTCAAAGCCCATAAGAACACTGTGTGCATTCCTGCCGTGCGAGCAGCGTCCACGTCCGGGGGTGTCTATCAAGCGTCCGTGCAGCGTGCTCATCCGCAGACTGAGTATACGCGTCGGCGCACGTGCCACCTGTCCATGTTCGCACTGGTCGAAATCCGTAACCGTTGCAGCTGGCGACGACATGGCGGCTCGTAAGGGCGGGCGCAAGAACGAACTGACCGAGGCCTGCCGCCAACTGGCGGGCATCGGGTGTTCCATCCAGCAAGACGTGCCGACGAGCATGTGAACCCCAAAAAATTCGATCATGGCCCCGAGCAGCTCATTGCCCACTCGGAGTTGCATCATCTGTCTAGGAGTGACAAGTAGTTTGCCCCAAAACTCGTCATGCGACCGAAGTGGTGGGGGTCCGCCATCATCAGCCCAACGTATAGCAGACCAGGTCTCACAGGGGGGGCCCCCGCCCGAGAGAACGACGCGTCCGGAGCGTATGTGCTCTTTCCATGTATCTAGGGTCTTCCTGCACATCATGTCACCCATCGCAGCATCCATCGCATTATCTATGGGCAAGACAATGATGGCAAAGTTGGGGAGGTAGTGGGACCATTCGACACAAGACTGAATGTCACCGGGACGGCGGCGGCCACAGTAAAGATTCAGCACAAAATATTCAGTTCGCTCTATGGCGGCGGGCATGGGGTCGGCGGCGTAACCAGTGTACTGTTCAGTAAGGAACATGCGCGTAGGGTATCTCTCGCTCTGGTGAGGTGGCCACTGAACGTGTGCCACATTCTGTTCGGCTGGCTGCGGCGGTAGGGGCTGTTGCGTCTGTGCGGCATCCGGTGTTAGGGCAGGGTCGGACTGCAACAGTAGGTATCTAGCATCATCCTGGGTCATGCGTGTCAGCGTACTAGTGGCCAGCTCCGTAAGGGGGCCGGCCGCCTTCGTAGTAGGTGCGACAACGTGACGACGAGGGATGGGGACCTTGCCAGACGGGACTCGCCTGGCTGCGGTGTCCTGGGCAGGCCCGCTCAGGTGGTAGCTGGCCTCGTACGTGTCAGTGGGTACTAGCTGTAGTGTATCTGGGTCTAGCCGTCCTGAGACCATAAGTATGGCAGCACATAGACACCTAGGGGCGTCGAGAGCTAGGTGATCAATCAGGTGGCGTCGGTCGTAGAAAGCTGATGAGCAGGTAACACACTGCCCGTCCGTGCGTGCATATCCCCTTGCAGTAGTGGTGAGCTGCCGGTGTAGTCGAGACACATGTGTACGTAAAGTACTGTGCCGTGGGAAGGACTGGGCACACCATGGGCATTCGTACCGTTGCACCGCTGCGGGGACATGGGGGGGTCAATCAGGAGGCCCCGCTCATCTGTGTAGACCCGTGGGGGCACACCTGCTGGTATGGCATCCGCAAACAACGTCTTTTCAACTTGCTCGGCAAGGACATTGCGCGAGTGCTGTTGGGCAGACGCATAGGCGGCAGAGCGGGCGAGGTGCTTTCACCCAGGCTGGCTCTTGCGCACGAGGGTCTCCCAGGGCCCCAAGTCGTCAGCGGGGGGTGGCAGCTTGGCGCGCGCTTTCACCGTGATACGTAGCCACTCCAGGTCAGCAAACAAAAGTCCGAGTCCCGATCGTGCACGCTGGTCTGGATGTGTGGCGTCCCATTCTGCTGCAAGTAGGGCAAAGGCGAGCTGAGGACCACTGTGGTACAGCGAGCCAAACAACCGAAGACGTGCGCACCGCAACGAAACCTCTGGTGTGGGTCGATGCAACCTGGCCAGAACGAGGGCATCCGAGACCTGGGACCCAGATTCCTGAAAGCGCACTCGAGCTGCAGCTCTGTAAACCTGCAGTGCGGAGCTGTGGAGTAGTCGTGATTCCCCTTGCGTAAGAGCGGGCCATGCACCCGCGTTGTAAAGACGTCCCGAGAGCACTAGGCTGTCGGCCAGCGTTAGCCGTGAGTCCTCGTCCAGGTTGTCCGTGGCGAATACTCGCCTGCGGAGGACCTGGAGGGGCGAGGCCGTGGTCGAAGTCCGATATTTGATCTCCGGTGTCAGGGAACCACACGACACAAAAACAGACCCAAGATGCACGTAGTTGGGTACCACAGGGGCCCGAAGGGTGCCTGACAGCTCGGAGGTTCCAGGAACATGCCCGCCCTGTTGGTGCCAAACCTCATGACGCGCTGCTTTGGCCCCAGGTCCCCGTAAATTGAGGAGAGCAGCGGTTTTGGTGGCACCGATATTCAGCAGATGCCCCCTCCTGGCAAAGGTGTCGGAGACTATGACTAGTATCCTGCATAGCGCAGGGTACACATCGCATGTTGGCCTCATCACAACCACTGTACCGTCGTCGGCGTATGCTATGTCCGCCAGTGAGGTGACATGTACGGCTGTGCCTGCCAACAGTGCTGTGAGGCTTCTGCCGTCGTGTGCGACTAGTGTGGTGGTAAGACCTTCAGCTTCTAGTGCCGTCCGTACATCACGCATGCAGTCAGCCATTTGCAGCTCGTAGAGGACATCTGCGAGCGGCTGTCCCGGGAACACCGAGCGTTGGGGAAGTGAAACCTGCCGAGACCCCTCACAAACAAACCAGGGGGCCTGGTAACACTGTGTAACCTGTGCGACGACGTGCGGGTCCACTGTAGAGCGTTCCAAGGAGGCGCCATGTTCGCGTAACCGTACGGCCAACTCGTGCATGGCCGCGGGGGGCAGGCCAGCTGCTGTCACGATATGTGCGATCGAGTCGTCGTCGAGGGTAGAGCAAATGAGGAACTCACGAATGGCTCGATAAAAGGCCTGTGTCGCGTCCAGGAACAAACTACCAAGAGCCCGATTGCGAGCCCGAGCAAGTGCCTGTGCCAGTCGCAAACAGTACGATGCATGCGTCGTGCCGCGTCCTGGCAATCCTCCAAACTGGGTTTCGCCAGCCTCCTGGGTAAGCCAGGGAATTAGCTGAGCCCGTAGACAGCGCCGTGAAGCCTTGCCGATCTGGGAAGAGACCAGGATGGACCTGGAGCTTGAGCACTGGGAGGGGTCAGCCTGGCCGGACTTGATCAGGTCCCTGTAAAATCCCCCTTTCCATTGCAGTGGCTCAACCAACGTAAGGGAGCATTCCAGCTGCAGAGCGTAGTAGTACTCAGCCAAGACCGACGCATGGGCCCGCAAGAGCCTTCCAGTGATACCGTCGCGCCCCGCAGCGGATCGCTTGCTTTGACGGCAAGACCATTGGAAGCCCGCCAGTGACGGCAACGATGCAAGGGTGACCGGCTGGGAGGACATCCGAGCGTACGGGTCACGATAAAAGTATCATTGAAAGTGACGCGCTTCAGTGCTGCTGCCACCTCTGTGCTACCTGTTCGTCGCTTGCGATCGGTTGGCCCCCAACGTCTCGCAGTATCGGCAAGACACGATCATAGCGGCGACGTTTCGACCCAGCCCCGATCCGACGCAAAGCTGCGAAAGCCTCCGAAAACTGCCTGCGATCCCATGCTGCTCTGACCCCTCTGGCTACTACTGCAACATGTCTCGCAGAGTCGTGACTGGTAGACTGCTGTATGACGTACGATGCGGCACGTAAAAAGATCATACTGGTGGCCCAGAAACAACCAAGCCATTGTCGGGCCCGAGACAGTACTGTGTCCAGGGCAGGGGGCAACGTCGACGCGGGGCCGGGTGGGTCACCGACCAAGGTTAGCAAGTCGGGCAGTCCAGGGCGAGTAGGAATCTGTAGTAATTCTAGCGTCGGTAGTCGACCGAGCCTCCATAGTCCAGCTAAGTGGTCACTTGTGAAAGTCGGGAGTGTTGTACGGCCAGTAGGGCCGCGCAAATGGGGTCGCAAACGCACGGGCAGCATCGTGGGCGGCATGTCCAGCATATGCTACGGCATAGCGCGCATCAGCAACCAAACCTCGGGCAGGGCCATGACGCAAGGCATAACGCCACTGTAGCCTACGGTAACAGAACCACTCTTCAGCACTGGCACTATCTGTGGCCCAAGCAGTGAAGACACAAGCTAGTAGTAGCTGGGAGAGCCGTCGTCGCATTGTGCGCAACCACCTCCGACCGTCGGTCCTACTGTCCATTAGTGCAAGTGTGTGTTCTGAAATCCAGTTCTGTCGGGGACGCCGTCCAGCTGGGGACTGTTTGGGGGGTAATGCCTCCTCAACGGTCCTCTTCAGCTGATCAGTGAGATACTGGGCATGGTCATCTGGGTGCATGTCGAATTTGGGCTGCGGGATCGCACGCAAGGCATCATGAAAGATCTGACGCCGCACAGGGTCGTCATACTTGTCGGGGTCGTGAACAAGTTCAGGCCAACGGGAGGCGAGGGACACTGCTGTGGTAGGGGGCACCTGCACATCAGCCGTCACAACAAAGTGGTCATCATTCCGAAGGGAAAGGTCCAGGTCCACTTCCACCCCTTGCCGAGAAACGTTCATGAGTTGATCGAGCGGGACCGTCACATAATCAATGCGGCGTCTGGGAACTTCACCACGCGAACGAGGAGGCAGCCAGGTACCGTGGACCCCAGAGTGGGAGTCCAAGAACGTGGCGGGCAAGCACTGTTGAGTGGTCCGTAGAAAGTCGTGAAAACGCAAACCAGCAAGGGTTTCAGACTCGGGCGCCACGGGGCCGACGTGCTCTGACTGTACCGATCCAACTGTAGCATTGGCGTCGAGCAAGCAATAGAGAGGAGCGGGTTGGGCACGACTGCTAACTGCATCCTCCATCTGTGACCACCACTGATCAATTGCTGTGGCCGTGTAGCGTGAGTGCGGCGCATGCCCGACAAGCACATCCATACCAAACCCGGTGCACGAATACTGACAAGTATGTGGCGTGGTGAATATGACAGTACGCGCACGTGTCGTCGCTCTAGCACTCGTCCAGGCATATACTCACGCTGCATGTTGACCCACAACGCGACCCCAAGACGTCCCTGTGGCTCGGCAGCAGACGTGAGCACACAAAAATTACCAGCGTTCGTCCATGCATTACGTCGTACACGCGTCTCTAGGGTACCCACAATAAATAGGCCATGATGTGCAAATTGTGCCGCCAACGCCATCATCCGTCCAGGTATGTCGAGACCGCTAGCATCCTGATAGCGACACCTGAGACGAATCCCTCCTCTCCGATGCTTCGTCCTGCGCGGCCGGAGAGTACGGACATTTGCCACGGCTAGTCATAGGACAGGATGGGCAGAGGTTGTGGCAGGTTCTCGAGGGACGCTCGAGTTTTCCTGTCCGCGTCCAGCATCGGGCGACAAGAAGGCCAACGAGGGACACATGGGAGGGGGCAGTATGGGAGGCAGGGGATGCATGCCAACTTTCGGGAACTGCCCTGAACTGGCGTGGTGGTCGGAGGCCAGCCACATCCACGGTACAGCGGCTGTGGCAGCATGCAGTGGCGCCCACGGCTGAAAGGTCGGCTCCACCGACGGCGCGATACCCATAGAGGCCAGTCGTGCAATAGTATCTGCAAGCTCGTTCGGTGGGTCAGCACAATGTCCATGTACAGGTAACCACCCCAGACGTACCTGTGTTCTCAGTAGCTTGAGAGCCCCATCGAGCAACTGTGGTAGGTCCCCGCATGAGCCGTACCGTACCCCCCCGCTGCAGCCTGTACCACCATGAGACTATCAGTATATACTTTGATAGGGTATCGTCGAAATTGTGTCGAAGCTTGCAGGAACCAGAGCACAACCCACAGCGCGGCTTGAACAAATCATCAGCACCGGAGACACTAGTAACCTGATCGCAGAGTGTGGGATCCACACCCGTGAGATATCCTTCGACCCGATATCGGCCGTCTGACGACACTGCACACAGTACCCAGGCCCAAGAAGGTGGCCCACCAATCAGAGCATGTTTTGAGCCTCCTGACCCATCGGTATGAACCTCGTAACGCACGATTTCTGAATCCAGGACGGGGGGGTGAGCTCCGAGGGTATCCAAAAACTGGCAAGTACTGCTATGGTGATATGGTTTAAAAAGATAGGAATCGGATGACTGAACGAGACCGAGAAAGAGAGGTGTGAGGGGCGATTCAGCAGGCCAGGGCTCGGCTAGCATGCGAAAGAGCTCCTGGCAGTCGGGAAGAGGGCAGGGAGGGCGCTCGTCCACGGGGTCCTCCCGTGGCGGCACCTGTGGGGCGGCTGGCAAAATGCTGGCCGCTGGCAGGCCGCGCGGCGCCTGCTCCGGGGCAGGCGTCTCAGGTGCCGCGGCCTGCGGGGGTGACATCGCCCCGACGACGACTCAGAGCTATCTTCTCCGCGAGCAGGGCGTACAGGCGGGCTGCGGCTGGCCAGCATGCGCGCCGGGCGCAGCGGTGGCTCCTCTCGTCCCTTGGGTGAGGGGGCACGAGGGTCGTCCACGCGCCCAGGCGGCGCGACCGCACCACGTCCACGATGAGAGGCCGCCTCTTGCTGTCGCTGCATGGCCTGCTGCAGGCCCTGCTGTCCTGGCGGCCTCGCAGCTCGCTTAGCATCCTTGGCCGCTTGGCGCGCCTCCTAGGCAGCCTGCCTGCGCGCCGCCTCCAGCCGTCGTGCCACCTCAGGCGTCGGGCTACGGCCCTCGCGCACCGCCGCCTCGGCGGCTGCCTCCATGCCCGCGGGCGGGGCCTCCGCGGCGGGCGGGCGGAGCTGGGCGGCGGCGGCGTCCGCAGCGGCTGCAGGGCCAGGCTGCGGCGCGGCGGGCCCGGCCGCTGGGCCAGGCGTGCCGTGCGCTGGCGGGGCGCCGTGGCTGCCAGCGGCCATCGCGGTCTGCAGCGAGGCCAGGGCGCTGGACATCTTCGCCATCTCCGCCGCCAGCTGCAGCTGTCCAGCCTGCAGCTGCGCGACCACAGCGACGGCTGGCGGTTCCTGCGCGGGCGGCGTCGCTGGCTGGGCGGGCTGCATGTCCTCGTCGTTGCCGTCGACCTCGACGAATCCTCCATCCTCAGCCTTGGCAGCCGGCGTCATCTCCTCGAGCTTCTCCAGCAGCAGCTGCGCACGGGCGAGCTCCTGCTCCCTCTGCTGCGCCTTCTCCTCCAAGAGGGTCAGCTCATCTCGGCAAGCGACGACGGCCGACTGAGCCTTCTCCAACTTCGTCTGCGCACGAGCCACAAACGCACGTTGACGGTCGCATCGCACTCCAGGACTGCGAGCAACAATGATCATACACAGGAGGGCAGCGTGCTCTGCTTCCTGGGCCTCGAGCTGAGCTGGCTGCACTCCGAGGTCTCGGGCAGCGCGGATGTGCTGTCCTGTGGCCGCCGCCATCTGCTTCAGGCTCTTGCGGTGGGCGGCCAGCTCCTTCTCCGTGGACGGCGGCTCGACCCAGCACCGGTGCTTGCGAGCCACCTCGGGGAGCGCGGGGAGGATGCCAAGCGGGGAGCTGGCCCCCCCCTTCCGAGTGCACCCTGTCGCATCATCGACGTCGTCCTCGAAGCCAACGTGTCGTTCATCATCTCGGCGGCGGCTGCGGCGGCGGCGGCGACTCGACGTGGTCCGAGTCGCACTGGCCGCGCGCTCCTGGCCAGCACTGGCCGCGCGGCGCCGCTCTCGCCGCTCGCCCATGTGGGGCTCGGGGGCTGGAGCGTCGGCGCGCGGCCCATGCGGTGGCATCGGCATGCACGTGCGGCACAGTAGATCATCCACTGCATTCGCCATGCCGCAGGTCGGGCACCACCAGCACTGCGGCGGGGGAGGCGGCACCACGCCCATCCATGGATGAAGGCCGGGCTGCAGGCCAACGCCTTTGCCCAGGTCAGGCACGCCTGCCGCGCCCTTGGCGCCAGCTCCTCCCTTGGCGCAGCCTCCGGCGCGGCCGCTGCAGCCCGCAGGGCCCTTGCCACCGCCACCATCGCCGCCCTTGGACATCATGGGGTCTGCGCTGTGGTGGGCGGCCAGGCGCGCGCGGGCTGCCTGCACGCGGCGCTCTGCCGGGAGCGCGAGCCGCGCGCGGGCGCGCGCGACGCTGAGCAGCGTCCGCGCCTGGCCGCGCAGCCAGCGTGCCCGGCGATGCCAGGCCGGGTCGGGGCGCGCTCGGCGCCGCCCGCTGGGCGTGGCGCCTGGGCGCGGTGCAGGCGCGCGTCGCGCGCGACACGCCTGGCAGGCGGCGCACGGCGCGCGAGGCGCGCAGCACGGCTAGCGCGCAGCACGCCAGGCGGGCGTGGCGGCCAGCGCGTATGGCAGCAGTCCTGCGGCAGTCGAGGTTCACAGCGCGCGGTACCCTGTACCGGGGCGCTGCGCCCAAAACCTCGAGCCGGGACGGCGGCTGGAGGGAGGGGGAGGGAGGGAGGGAGGGTGGAGGAGGGTGGAGGAGGGGGAGGAGGGGAGGGAGGGAGGGTGGAGGAGGGTGGAGGGAGGGGTAGGGAGGGTGGAGGAGGGTGGAGGGAGGAGGGAGGGAGGGTGGAGGAGGGTGGAGGGGAGGGAGGGGGAGGGAGGGAGGGAGGGTGGAGGAGGGTGAGCGAGGGCAACGAGGATGGCCCAGACCTCTGGCGACAGGTTTTTTTTTTTTTTTGAGTTGCAAGAGCGCGGTGCCCTCGGCCCGCGTCTCTGAGGCGGCCAGTTTCTCGTCCCTCGCCCTGGCAAGTTTCTTTGGTTGCGGCCTCCCTCCCCCGCACCGCCATCCTTCTCCTCCTCCTCCTCCTCCTCCTCCTCTTCTCCACCTCCTCCTCCTCCTCATCCCCCCCGCGAGCAAGAGACGTCATCCCCAGGCCGTGCTCGGCGGCGTCGCTGGTGAGGCCGGGGGCGCCGCCGCTGCCGCTGGCGGGGCCGCGCCTGGCGACGTCGTGCCGACGCCGTGGTGGAGGGAGGATCTCCGAGGGGGGCGCAGACGTTTCTCGGAAACGAGTGAGGGGGGGAAGTGAAGTCATCGCGCCTTCTGAGAATTTTTCTTCTGTCTCCGGGGAAGGCTTGGAAAAGTTCTCAGAAGGCCAGGGCCTTTGGAGCGTTCTGAGAAGGCCCGCCCCTTCTCACTTCCCCCCCGGGCGCGCCGCCTAGTTTCTCACCGCCCACCGAATCACCCCAACCCAACCCGAAGGCCCCCATGTGCCCTCCAGTCCCAGTGAAGGGGGGCGGGAAACATTGAAAAAACACGTCTGAAGGCCGCACCCCCCCGATCCCGAAGTTCGTGTCTTCGGGTTGGGTTTCGGTGGTCTGGCAGGTGTTCAGTTTCGGCCACGCGCAGAGGGGGGGAGAGGAAAAGGCTTCCTGGAAACACCCCCTGCTTAGAAGCACCCCTGCTTCTTGGAAGGCGCGGGCCTTGCTTGCAGACGTGGGGCTGGAGCTCCCTGATAAGCGGCCTCCTTCTGTGGTTTGGAACGGGCGGACGCACCCCCTGGATGGAGGGCGGGGGGGTTCGACCCCCCCCGCCTCCCGTGACGGAGGGGGGGGGGGTTCGACCCCCCCCCCTCCCCTATTTCTCCTCTCCCTCTCCTCGGCTGGCGGCGGCGGCGGGGACGACGATTTCCTTTTCTGGGCCGGCGCCAGCGCCTGCGGCGGCGGGCGGCGGCGGCGGCGGGGAGCGTCGACGAGGACGACGGTGGTGGTGGTGGTGGTGGTGGGTTGTGGTGGTGGTGGTGGTGGTGGTGGTGGTGGTGTGGTGGTGGTTTGTGGTGGTTGGTTTGGTGGTGGTGGTGGGGGTGGTGGATGGTGGTGTGGTGGTGGTGTGGTGGTGGTGCGTGGTGGTGGTGGGTTGGGGGTGGCGGTGGCGTTGTTGGAGGTGGTGCTGGTGGTGGTGGTGGTGGCGGTGGTGGGGTGTGGTGTGGGTGTGTGGTGGTTGGTGTGGTAGTGTGGTGGTGGTGGTGGTGGTGTGGTGGTGGCGTGGTAGTGGTGGTGGTGGTGGTAGTTGTGGTGGGTTTGGTTGTTGTGTGGTGGTGGTGATGGTGAGTTGTGGGTAGTGGTGGTGGTGGTGGTGGTGGCTGTGGTGGTGGTGGTGGTTGTGTGGTGGGTTGGTGTGGTGGTGGTGTAGTGGGTTGAGGCGGTGGTGGTGGTGGTGTTAGTTGTGGTGGTGGTGGTGGTGGTGGTATCGTCGCTGCGTCCCCGCCGTCGCCGGCGCCAGCGCCGGCGCCGGCGCCAGGGGGGGGGGGTTTGAACCCCCCCGTCCCCTCGGCGCCAGGGGGTTTGGACCCCCCCGCCTCTCCCTTTGGGCTGCCTCTGGTCATCGTCGCTGCGTCCCCGCCGTGGGCGCGGTTGGCGGCCGCCGGCGCCGGCGCCGAAGGGGGGGGTTCAAATCCCTCCCCCCTCCTTGAAGGGGGGGGGGTTCTGGAGGGGGGGGGTTTGGGGGGGAGGGGAGACCCCCTTGTTTTGATCGACGGCGCCGAGTGTTGGGGTGTGCCCACCCCCCAGTTCGAAACGCGCCGCCGAATGTTCCCAAGGCAAGCGCCCGTGAAACGCGTTCTCTCTGATGTTCCAACCTACTTTAGTCTTGCTCACCAGAAAAAAATTTTCGAGTACCACCGAACAAATACCGAAACACGAGGGTTTTCATGTGTCGGGCCCTGGGAGACACTCGTCCGACACTGTTTCGACACTCTTTCGACACGTTTCCGGGTGCTCGAAACTATTTCTCAGATGTGGTCATTAAGTACGATGGGAGCAACGTAGGCCTTGGGGAAGAGGAGGATCTCCTCCTGTTGCGGTCGGGCTGGGGTATCAGATCGAGGTTGGTTCGGGGAGGGTGCCTTGATGTTCTTCGTTTGCTTGTGAGATGTTCGTGCGCACTCTGGGGAAGGGTATTTTTCGAAGGTTCCTCCACTTGGGAGGCGGAGGGCTTGATTTTTTCGTGCAGGAGGCTCTTCTGTCCTTGGTCCGGATGCGTTCCTCCCCAGCATCCTTTCCAGCCCTCCACCCATTAGGAGAGCGAAAACATACAGACACAATTAATCGTCGATCCCAGGAAAATATGGAAAACATGGGAAGTGGGGGGAGACCCCTCCCCCCCCAAAAATGCAATATGGGGAATCCTGTTATTTGTATCTGTTTACTTGTGTGTCCCAGGGCCCCTTCAACCCAGCCCCCCCTCCTCCCGAAAGGTCAGGGTCGTCAAAGGGCGAGGAAGCCTGTGCCAGCGCGCCCGCCCCGTCTCGTGTGCCGACGCGCGCCGAGGGGGAGCAATCAGGTGGCCTTCCACACATCCCGCCACCGTTCAGGAGGGGAAAAAACACACAGACACAATTAATCGTCGATCCCTGGGAAAATATAGGAAAATATGGTGAATATTTTTATTTGTGTGTATTTATTTGTGTGTCCTGGGGCCCCTTCATTTTGGCCAGGGTCCTGTGGGATGCCTCACAAAAGGGGTCTCGTGGGATGGCTCAGAAAAGGGGCTTCGTGGTGGCGTTTTGGCGTCTCCTCGGCGCCTCCTTGGGGCGTCTTAGGGGTGTCTCGGGGGCCTCTGATGCGCCTCGGGCGGGCGGCCTGGGGGCTGGTGGCGGCCTTCTGGGGGTCTCGGAGGTCATCCTGGTACTTGAGCGCTCCCAATATTTCGTCGCGGTCCGAAAACATGAATGCGCAGTTGTTGTCGTTGATTTGTGACGTCGGGGATCTCTGGCAACTGGGGCTTGGGCCTGTCACTCATGATTGACAGTTCTCAGTGCAAAGAATTGGGAGGGACCTGCGGCGCGGCCGCGGGTTTACGAGGAGGAGGGGGAAGGGTTGGAAGAGGGGGAGGATGAGGATGAGGATGACGATGAGGATGAGGATGATGAAGATGATTTTCTTTGATGATTTTCTTTGATGATGATGCTGCTGATGATGATGCTGCTGATGATGCTGATACTGAATGGCAATGATGCTGATGATGCTGCTGATGATGATGGGGACGACGATGGTGATGATGGTGGTGGTGGTGGTGGTGACAATGATGATGATACTGATGACGATGATGACGATGACGATGATGATGATGGTGGTGATGATGATGCTGACGATGATGATGATGATGATGATGATGATGATGATGATGATGATGATGATGATGATGATGATGCTGATGATGATGATGATGATGGTGATGATACTGATGCTGACGCTGCTGCTGCTGCTGCTGATGCTGCTGCTGATGATGATGAGGAGGAGGAGTAAGATGACAAAGCTGAAGATGAAGACAAACATGCTGCTGCTGATGATGGTGATGATGCTGATAATGATGATGAAGGTGATGGTGATGCTGCAGCTTTTGATGATGAAGACGGCGATGGCGAGGACGACACAACGATACTGCTGATGATGAGGATGATGATGCTGATGATGATGACGATGATGACGCTGATGCTGATGCTGATGCTGATGATGATGATGATAGTGAGGATATTAATGTTGTTTTGGAGGATGATGCTGCTAGTGATGATGAAGAGGAAATGAGGAGGATGATGAGGAATGTGAGGATTATGATGATGTGAATGTCGATGATGCTTTGATGATGGTGATGATGGCGCTGGTGGTGATGATGCTGCTGCTGATGATGATGCTGATGCTGATGGTGATGACAACGATGGCGAGGACGACGACGATGATGATGATGCTGATGCTGGGGATGCTGCTGCTGATGATGCTGCTCATGATGATGATGATGATGACGATGATGATGATGACGATGATGATGATGATGATGATGATGATGATGATGATGATGATGCTCTGATGATTGTGATCAGGTGACGATGATGATGATGCTGCTGCTGCCGATGCTGATGAAGAAGATGGTGATGATGACGTTGATGACGATCATGATGATTATGCTGATGGCGGTGATGATGATTATGCTGACGATGATGGTGATGATGATGACGATGATGATGATGATGATGATGATGATGATTGTGATGATGATGCTGCTGCTGCTAAGGCTGATGAAGATGACGATGCTGATCTGATGATGATGCTGCTGATGGTGACGATGATGATACTGCTGCTGCTGCTGATGATGCTGATGATGATGCTTATGATGATGATGGTGGTGGTGATGATGATGAGCATGATGATGAAGTGAAGATGCCGATGATGATGCTGCTGATGCTCTTGCGGCTGATGATGATGATGATGATGTTGCTGATGATGCTGCTGCTGATGATGATACTGATTCTCATGATGATGAAGAAGCAGATGATGATGATGATGATGATGATGATGATGATGATGCTGATGATGATGATGATGATGGTGGTGGTGGTGATGATGATGATGATGATGACGATGATGATGCTGATGATGATGCCGCTGACGATGCTGCTGATGATGATGATACTGATGCTGCTGATGATGATGATAGTGATGCTGATGATGATGGTGATGATGATGTTGATGCTGATTCTGATCATGGTGATGATGCTGATGATGCTGATGCTGATAATGACGATGACGATGATGACGCTGATGCTGATGTTGCTGCTGATGATGACGATGATTATGCTGGTGCTGATGCTGATGCTGATCCTGGTGAATGCTGCTGATGATGATGACGAGGATGATGTTGATGTTTATTGTGATGATGATGTTGAAGATGATGATGACGATGATGATGGTGGTGATGATGATTATGATGATGCTGATGCTGATGAGGATGCTGCTGCTGCTGATGATGATGATGATGATGATGTTGATGCCGATCATGATGATGATGATGATGATGCTGATGGCGTGATGATGATGCCGATGATGATGATGCTGATGATGATGATGATGATGCTGATTATGATGATGCTGCTTATGATGATGCTAATACTTATGATGATGCTGATGATGATGATGATGCTTCTGCTGATGATGATGATGCTGATGATGATGTTGATGATGATGGTGATGATACTGATGATGATGATGATGACGATGATGATGATGCTGATGATGATGATGATGATGATGATGATGTTGATGCCGATCATGATGATGATGATGACGCTGATGGTGGTGATGATGATACTGATGCAGACGAAGATTATGATGCTGATGATGATGATGATGTGATGATGCTGATTCTGATGCTGATGATGATGCTGATGCCAGATGTAGATACTGCGGGGGGGCGCTTGATGTATGATGACGATGATGATGATGAATGCTGATGATGCTGAATGACCGATGATGATGATGATGATGCTGATGCTTGATGATGAAGATTATGATATGATGATGATGAAGATGAGAAGATGAAGATGATGATGATGATGATGATGATGATGATGCTGATGATATATGAAGAGCATATGAATGAATGAATGATGATATGATGATGATGATGATGATGATGATGATGCTGATGATGATGAAGATGATGAAGAGATGAGCTGGATGAGATGATGTAATGGATGATGATGATAGATGAAGATGATGATGATTAAAGATGATGATGATGAAGATGATGATGATGATAGATGATGATGATTATGAATGATGAATGATGAGATGATGGATTAATGAAGATGATGATGATGATGATGATGATGATGATGATGATGATGATGATGATGAGATGATGAAGATGATTTAGTCTGATGATGAAGATGAAGGTGAGGATGATGATGATGATGGGAGGATGAAGGAGAGGAGGAGGAGGAGGAGGAGAGGAGGGAGGATGAAGGAGGAGGCGGAGCAGAGGGAGGGGAGGGAGGAGGAGGAGGAAGGAGGAGGAGGAGGAGGAGGAGGAGGAAGGAAAAGGAAGGAGGAGGAGCAGTCAGGAGGAGGAGCAGAGGATGGTCTAGGTGGAGGGTGGAGGAGGAAGGAGGAGATGAGGTGAGGAGGAGGAGGAGGAGGAGGAGAGGATGAGGATGAGGAGGAGGAGGAGGAACAGGAGGAGGAAACGGGGAGGAGGAGGAGGAGGAGGAGGAGGAGGAGGAGGAGGAGGAGGAGGAGGAGGAGGAGGAGGAGGAGGAACATAAGGAACTGTAGCAGGAGCAGGAGCAGGAGTAAGAGAGGGACGAGGAGGAGCTGGCGGAAAAAAGGTTGGCGGAGGCGGCCCGCGGACATCCCCCTCCGAGAGGATGCCAACACCCAGATGCTGCAGATCCCCCCGACGTGGCGCCACAGCCAGGATCGCACAGGACGTGGGGGGGACCCCCGAAGGGGCCCAGACGTCTGGCGGCCTGAACAGTCTCGGGCGATCGCAAACACGGATCAAGGGGCGTGGACTAGCGACGGGTCCCGTTTCCACAGGGGACCTGGGATTGCCGCCGCCGAGCGAGGCGGCACCTGCCGCATTTTGGGGAGGGCACCTCCCCCAATCCACGGATTTGGCGACGGCGTGCCAAATCCATGGATCGCCAAGCCATGCTTGCGAGCCCCCGAACAGTCGGCGTGGCCAGGGTTTCGGCTGTGCGGGCCTCCGACGGGCAGTTTCGGGCCCCAGGAAGCCACGAGCCGACTCAGGACGAAGTCTTGCGCCGGGAGAGGGGTCGACAAGTCCGCTGGCCCATGTCTGGAAAAAGCTGGCCCGCCAGAGTTCTGGGTTCCAGGTGCGACGATGCATTTGTCTTTGTAGATTTTGTGGCTTGTGAGCTTCGCCGTCCTCACCGTCGTTTTCTCCTCATCGTACTCCTTGTCGTCGCCTCCCTCACCCTCGTCCTCGCACTCCGAGGCTTGAGGATGCAGGATGTTGGTGCTCGTGGTAGCTTCTGGAGAGTTCGCTGGACATGGTCCTGGAGTCTCCTGCAGACCCCCAGAGACTGCCAGAGGATGTTTCGCTCTCCTGGCGCTCTTGGGCCTCCGAGAGCCTCCTCCCCCTAGAACCCCCCACCCCCGTCACCGCGGCTGGGGAGGAGGAGGAGGAGGAGGAGGAGGAGGAGGAGGAGGAGGAGGAGGAGGAGGAGGAGAAGTGGCCATGTCGAAGGCGCTCCGGGAGAGGCCCCCGTGGTGGCCTCCGAGGGGGTCCCTGGCGTAGTCGGGCGTCGGCGGGCTTTTTTTTGCGTTCGGCCCCGCTGCCCGCCGGGGCCCTCGCGGCTCCCGGGGGCGGCGCGGGGGGTGCCGGCGGAGAGGCGCCGCGTGGGCGCGCTCCGCCGAGCTGCCAGCGCCGGGCGGGGCTTCTCCAGTGGAGAGCTGTGCCACGGAGCACGCCGCTGTCCGAGGCGGGGATTTATCCAGATCCACCGCCTGGGGGGTCAGTGTTCGGAGCCTCGGCGGGCGGTGGATATGGACCTCTTCGGACCCCTCGGGGCCGAAGCATATCCACATCCACCGCCCGCTGGGGCACCAGGGCGTCGGGCCACGGGGACCCCTCGGGGGGCCTCGGGCGGTGGCCGCCTCGGGCGGCCCGGGGGGCTCCACTCGATGCACAAGCAACAGCATCGACATAAACTTTTCGGGCTCGTCTCGAGGCAGCAAAAAACAGGAGGGAACAAAAACACACAGACACAATTAATCGTCGATTCCCCAGAAAATATGGGAAAATATGGGAATTGGGCGGGAAGACAGAAATCCAGAAAATATGGGAAAATATGGGCGTTTATTCTATTTGTGTATTTATTTGTGTGTCCCAGGGCCCCTTCAAACAAAAACGGCACAACCATACACTTTTGGAGTTCCGCGCGTATATTTCTTCGCGCCGATCCCACGAAGTGCGCGCGGAGCTCTACAAGTTCATATGCTCGTGCCGCTCCTGCTCTATGGCTCCTCCCCCCTCCTCCGGATATGTTTTTTGTCGCGCCATGTTTTCTTTATGATTCTATGCCATGTTGCCCTTGTCGGGGATCCGGCTGCTCTTGTGGCATGTTCTTCCGCTCGTCTCTCGCTTTATGGCTCCTCCCCCCTCCGGATATGTTTTTTGTCGTGCCATTATTTCTCCATGATTCTATGCCATGTTGCTCTTGTCGGGGATCCGGCTGCTCTTGTGGCATGTTCTTCGATCCCGCGCGGAGTTTGGCCAGAGGCATGCTCTTGCCCACGCGCCCGCTTGCGTCTGGCCTGCTCTGCTCTGCTCTGTCCCTCCCCCCATCGCCCCCCTCCGCCGCCCCCGCCCCGCACGTCGGACCCCGAGCGTGCCCTGGGTCGCGTCCCGGCCACTTGGCATCGCTCGGACGTGTGCATTTTTCCTTCGGCGAGGACCATCTAGGAACATCCTTGATCCTTTGGCGACCAAGCCACGCGCGAAGCCGAACAAAAACACAGGGAACGGACGTCCGAGCGATGGCCAGGCCAGGATCTGGGGATGGGCCCCGCCCGCGGCGACGAGGGCGCGCCCCCGGAGGCCCCGCGGCGCGCAGCCGCGCGCCCCTCCTCCGCCCGTGGGGCCCGTGGGGCCCCCCTGCGCCCTCGACCCTCGCCTCCGGCGAGGAGGCCGGCGTGACGGCGCGGGGCACGAGGCGAGGCCCGAGAAGGAGCGGGCCGGACGAACGGGGGGGGGGGATTGGGAAAGGGGTGGGGGGGGGTACGAAGTTCCGCTGCACGCAGCTGGTTTCGGCCCCACCGAGGGCCCATTCCTCGATGCAGAGCCGCCTCCCGCGCCGGGAAAATCAGCTGCGTGAGCTGCTCTCCACCCCCCCCCCCCCTTTGCTACCCCCCCCCCTGTCGCCTGGCCCGAAAGGAGGTGACGGCCATCGTCACGCACGCCGGCAAGAACAGCCAGGACGGGGGGCGGGCGACCGATCTCGCCGCCGCGGGCTGCCACCCCGCCCGCCTCCCCTCTGCCTCCTCCTCACTCGCTCACTCACTCATGGCAAGAGGTTCCTCTCCTCCTCCATGCACTCCTCCCCCTCGCTTCCTCCTCCTCCTCCTCCTCGGCCCCTCCCTCCTCCTTTTCCTCCCCTTCCTCCTCCTCCTCCCCCTCCTCTCCTTCGTCCCTCCTTATCCCCCACCCGCCTCCTTCCTCCTCCTCCTCCTCCTCCTCCTCCTCCTCCTCCTCTCGCTCCCCTCCCCTCCTCCTCTCTCCCCTCTTCCTCCTCCTCTCCCCTCCTCCTCCTCCTACCTCTCCCTCCCCTCCTCCTCCTCCTCCTCCTCCTCCTCCTCCTCCTCCTCTCCCTCCTCCCCCTCCTCCCCTTCCTCCTCCTCCTCCTCCTCCTCCTCCTCCTCCTCCTCCTCCTCCTCCTCCTCCTACCTCCTCCTCCTGCTTATCCTCGACCCACTTCTCCCTCCCCCCTCCTCCCGCCTCTTTCGTCCTGCCGCCTCTTTCTCTCTCTCCCTCCTCCCTCTTCTCTCCTCCTCCCCCTGCTCCCCCTGCCTCCCTCTCTTCGCTCTTTCCTCCCTTCTTCGTCCCTCCTCCTCCTCCTCCTCCTCCTCCTTCTCCTCCTCTCCTCCTCCTCCTCCTCCTCCTCCTCCTCCTCCTCCTCCTCCTCCTCCCCCTCCCCCTCCTCCCTCCCCCCCCCTCCCGAGGCCCCTCGAAGTCCTCCGAGGCACCCCGAGAGTTGCCCGAGGCCCCCGTGAGCCTCTCGGAGCCTTCCGAAGCTCCCCCCGACAGGCTTCGAGCTGGCCCCATGGCCCATTGTCTTTGCCACCTCGCGCTTAGGATGACTTCTGCGACGCCAGTGAGGACAGCGACGAAAACGACGACGGCGGCAGTGACGGGAGTGACGGACGACGAGGGAGGACGGCGGCGCACGACGATGACGAGGAGGACGCTGCGCCAGCTGAGGCCGTGGCCCGCGCGCGCAGGAGTTCATCGATATGGCCGTGATGCTTGCCGTCTCGCTGAAGCGCCACGTTCCCGACTACCCCCGGTTCGCCATCGCGGTCAGGCCCTCCCCGTCGTCGTCTGACACAGGTTGTTTCCACCCATCCCGTGGCAGGGCTGGACCTAAACGGTGTTTTCGGTGATTTCGTAGACCTTTTCGTTTCGACTTCATTTTGCGGTAAAGGCGGATTCGAGACACAAGCGAGGGACAACGAAAACAAAACGAAAACGAAAAACACCGTTTCGGTTCAGCCCTGTCCCGTGGTGTCGGGTCCTCGTTTTGAATCCGCAGCGCCCGGCGCCCCCCTCACCTTAACCTCGGTGGCAGCGCCCGCGTGCTGGGCGAGCCCTCTTGGGCGCCGCTGTGGGACGGATCCCCCTCGAGGCCCAGGAACCGAGGAAGGGGGAACGATCAGGGAGGAAGAGAAGGAGGATGATGAGAATAGGAGGAGGAGGAGGAGGAGGAGGAGGAGGAGGAGGAGGAGGAGGAGAGGAGAGGAGGAGGAGGAGGAGGAGGAGGAGGAGAGGAGGAGGAGGAGGAGGAGGCGGAGGAGGCGGAGGAGGAGGAGGAGGAGGGAGGAGGAGGAGGAGGAGGAGGAGGAAGGAGGAGGAGGGAGGAGGGAGGAGGAGGAGGAGGAGAGGAGGCGGGAGGAGGAGGCGGAGGAGGAGGAGAGGAGGAGGAGGAGAGGAGGAGGAGTGAGGAAGGAGGCGGGAGGAGGAGGACGCGGAGGAGGAGGAGGAGGAGGGAGGAGGAGGAGGAGGAGGAGGAGGAGAGGAGGCGGGAGGAGGAGGCGGGAGGAGGAGGATGAGGAGGAGGGGGAGGAGGGGATCGGATTTATCTCATTGGGCGCCACCTAGAGGGCAGGCCCCGCCGCCCCGCGTCCTGCCGGCCTGGTCGCTCTTGCCAGGGAGTCTCAAGGATCGTGCGCGAAGGGAAGCTGAGGAGGGTGCAAAGGAAATCCCAGATCGGCCACGCGCAAAGGGGGGGTAGGTGGAAGGGGGAAGCCTTCTTGGAAGCACCCCTGCTTCTTAGAAGGCGCGGGCCTTCTCTACAGATGTAAGGCCAGCGCCTTCTTAGAAGCAGTCTCCGTCTAAGCAGCCCCTCCCCCTACCCCCTTCTGCGCGCCGCCAACCAGAGGGGGGGCGGGGGAGGCGGGGGAGGACGAGGTGCTGGGAGGACGGGGGAGGCCCAGGAGGGGCAGGTGGAGACAGAGGTGGGAACGTAAGAGATGGGGGAGTGACAGGGGGAAGATCCGCAGGAGGATTAGAGGATGAAGAGGCGGAGGAGAAGAACGATGAGGTGCAGGAGGATGTGGAGGAGGGGGACGGGGTAGTGGGAGGGGTAAACCTCTGGGAAGAAAGGGGGTGGATTTGTTCAACCCCGTCGCTCATTCCGCCGTGCCACCCAGCGTTACTTTGTCGCGGGATGCTACTTGGAGTCCGTCGGGAGGCGTCTGGGAGGCATTTTTGAGGGCTCCAAGGGCCTCTTGGGGCCTCTTTGGAGGGTCGTCAGGGCCATCTGATGGCCTCTTGGGGCCATCTTTTCAAACATGGGGCCTCTTGTTGGCCTCTCGAGCCTTCCTTGAGCCCTCCGTGGGGCCCTTCTGGGCAGTCTGGGGGTCCTCCCGGAGGCCTCCTGGGCTATCTTCTTGGGGCACTGGGACGCCTCTTGGACCGTCTGGAATAACATTTTCTGCCGCTGCTGGGGAAGGACCCTCTCCCCAAACCATGGGGGGGAGGGAGGGGGTTCCGGACGCCTCCCCACTTTCCCCCGGGATAGTATTAGCATTCGGAGGGGTCCATGACGCCCTTTCCCCCCTCCCGTCGCCAGGAAAACAATTCGAGGGATCCACATCCCCTCTGGCGACGACGACGCTCTCGCAGATCCCCCGCGGCGGATCCGGGCCATTTGCGAGTGGTTGCTCTGCGAGTCGTGGAACGCGCTTGCCGACGAACACGGGCGGGAGAGGGCAGTCCCCGGAGATGGAGGAGAGCGCGCCCGTGGAGCTCTCCCTGCTGCAATCGGGAGGGAAAGAGCACACACAAAGACACAGTGAATCGTCGATTCCCCAGGGAAATAGGGGAACATCTGGGAAGTGGGGGGGAAGATCAAAAAGCCAGAAAACACGGGAAACTATGGGGAATCCTGTTATTTGTGTGTATTTATTTGTGTGTCCTGGGGCCCCTTCATACAAGGGAGGGCCCCAGCTTCAAGCTGCCCCCCCCCCCCCTTCCGGGCGCGCTCGCTCAGAGGTTGGTAGAGGATCGGGGGCGGCCGAGAGGGGGGTGAGGGACCAGGGGCGGGGCGGGTATCAGGGCGAGGGCCATGATATTTCCCCAGGTTTCGTGGCGCCTCTTCTCGTTTCCATGCGTTCCCTGCCCCCCCCCCCCCCCCTTGGGCCGCGCACATGCCGCCGGCCATGATTTGCGCCCCCCCTTCTTGGACGCCTCCCTCTTGGCCGCACCCGAGAGGCAGGGAGGCGGGGGAGGGGGCGGGGGGGGGCGAGGGCAGGGGTGGAGGAGAGGAGGGGGGGAGCGGGAGGAGAGGGGTGGAGGGAACAGGTGTGGTGTGTGTGTGTGTGGGTGGGTGGGGGGGGTTGGGGGGACGGGGGGCGGGGGAGAAGATGGGAGAGGACGGGGGAGATGTGGGAGGGCAGGGGAGGGATCCTGTTCCTGGCCCGGCTCAGGGCTCCTGCTGATGCTGCTCTTCCTGCCTGGTCCCGTGGTTGCCTGCTGCTGCTGCGGCTGCCGCCTGCTCCTGTCGCCTGCTCCCAAGCCAGTATCCAGGTATGTGCTAAGAGCACCTTCACGCAAGTTCAGGTTCGGTGGCTTCTGGGGAAACTGGTGGTGCACAAGACGTGGCTGGTCCGTACGTGCGACCGGCGGGGATAGTATCAATGGCTATTTGTCTGAGCAGTGTGAACTGCCGATCCAAGATGGCCTGCGGGCGATTCCACATTCTAAGGGAGGCAAGCCTGCGCCACGCCAGGGCTACTGGGAAACCCCGATATGGCGCGCATGCTCGAAGAGGTGTCCTCCGACATCGTCGTTGCCAAATTCTTCGAATCATCCTCTTTCGCCTCGTCGTCGTCGTCGTCGTCGTCGTCGTCGTCGTCGTCCACTTACTCCTCCCACCTTCTTCCCCCCACCCTCCTCCTCATCACTCTCCTCTTCTACCCCTCCTTCTCCTCTTCCAGCCACCTTCTTCCGTTCCTTTCCTCCTCCTCCTCCTCCTCCTTTTCCTCCTCCTCCTCCTCTTCCTCCTCGTCCTCCTTCATGTTTTCCTCCTCCTCCTCGTCCTCCTCCTTACCTCTCCCCCCTTCATGTGTCAGGGGGATGACCGAGACGAACCAGGAAACGCTGTCGAAGGCTGGCTGGACCGTCGTCCTGGTCGCAGGGGCTGAACGGCCGTTTGCTGTTGCTGCTGCTACTCCCCCACAGCCATTCTCGCCCCTTCGCCCTCTCCTCCACTCTCTTTCTCTTCTCCGTCCTCCTCTTCCCACCTCCGTCCCTCCGTCCCATGTCCTCCTCCTTTCCCTCCGGCTGGTCTTCCCTCCTCCCCCTTTTCCTCTGGTCCACCCCCCTCCTCTTTCCCTTTTTCCGCTTTCTGCTTTCTTCTGCTGCTCGTTCTGCCCAGCCAGCCCCTTTTTCTTTAGCATCTTCGAGAGTTGTCGCATCCTCAATTCCTTCCTGCTGCTGCTCCGCCCCATCGTGCTATCGTCCTTCTCCTCCCCTGCTCTTCCCTGCCATCCTCCTGCCGGATGGCTCCGCGGCGCGGCGGCGGCCGTTATTGTTTCAGGCAGGTGGAACCTGCTCCATGGGATGCACTGCCTCAAGCAGTCGCACCAAGCAGAGGTCAGAGCCAGACACATGCACACACACAGACTGGACCATCTGGGATCGCGCACTTCTTTCCGAGGCGGGAATTCATCCATATCCACCGCCTGGAGGGTCAGTTTTCGGAGCCTCGGCAGGCGGTTGATATGGACATATTCGGGCCCCCGGGGGCCGAAATATGTCAATACCCACCGCCCGCTGCGGCACCAGGACTCCGGTTCCCAGGCGGGGGATGTGGATAAATCCCCGCCTCGCTCGGCCCCTCCTGCACGCGAGAGCGGGCCTGGGAGCGCCGCCTCGGGAGGGACGGCGGCGGGGCCGTGCGCACCGTCCAGCGCGAGCACGGTGCGGAGGCGTGGCTTCCGGCGCGGGCTGGGCGAGGCCCTCCGCCTCTGGCCAGCCCTCCCCGGGGGGAGGCCAGGAAGTGGGCCGAGGCCGAGAGGGCTGGCCCCCCCCCCCTCCCTGACGAACCAACAACACACACCCATACCCATAGGGGGGTCGGAAAGGGCTACGGGTGCGTGTTGTCGGATGGGGGTCCCCTTTCGAACGGGAGCGTTCCCTAGGGTCCGACAACCCGCACCCATACCCATAGCCAGTCCTCCTCCCAACGACCCCCTTATGGGTATGGGTGTGTGTTGTTCGTTCGTCACTCCCCCCCCTGCCGCCCAGCGTCGAAGCGTCGACAACGAGGACGTTCCCCCGACCGAGGCGGGGAAGCGGCGGCGGTGCGCGGGCATCCGGCGGAGCCCCGTAGGACGCACTGCCTCAGACAGTCGCATCAAGCAGAGGTCCAGAGCCAGAACCCCCCCTCCCCCCTGTTGGCGATCTTGGGGCGATCTTGGGGGCCTCTTGGGCCGTCTTGAGCCGTCGGAATGCCGAAAAAGAGCACATGCCACAATCCTTCCAGAACCTTCGGAACATCCACGATTTTGGCCTCTCTGGGTCCTCCTGGAGGACCTCTCGGAGGCCTCTTGGGCTGTCTTGGAGGCCTCTTGGGGGCCTCTTGGGCCTCCTTCCGCCCAGCGTCGAGACGCCGAGAAAGGAAACGTTCCCCCGACCGAGGCGGCTCTCGGAGGCCTCTTGGGCTGTGTTGGAGGCCTCTTGGGGGCCTCTTGGGCCCCCTTCCGCCCAGCGTCGAGGCGCCGAGAAAGGAAACCTTCCCCCGACCGAGGCGGGGACCGAGGCGGGCGGTGCGCGGGCAGCGGGCGGGGAACCCCGGGAAGCGCGCGCTTGCCGGCGCACCGAGGCGGCGACGGGCGGCCGCGAGGCGGAAGCTCGGAAGCGCATGCCAGGTGTGTGTGTGTGTGTGTGTGTGTGTGTGTATGTATACATATACACACATATATATGCCGTATATATGTATATATATACACATATCTGTATGTCTGTCTGTCTGTCTGTCTGTCTGTCTGTCTGTCTGTCTGTCTGTCTGTCTGTATGTATGTACGTATGTATGTATGTATGTATGTATGTATGTATGTATGTATGTACGTACGTACGTACGTACGTACGTACGTACGTATGTATGTATGTATGTATGTATGTATGTATGTATGTATGTATGTATGTATGTATCCTCCTCCTCCTCCTCCTCCTCCTCCTCCTCCTCCTCCTCCTCCTCCTCCTCCTCCTCCTCCTCCTCCTCCTCCTCCTCCTCCTCCTCCTCCTCTCTCTCTATATATACATGTATATCTGTATGTATGTATATATATATATATATACGTATAAAGTGCGAACTCTTGGGAGGACGCATTCTTGGGGGAAGGAGAGGGGAGGGCGGCGACAGGGGGGGATCGAGGTAGGGGGTTTTGAGGGATGGATGGGGTGGCAGGACAGGGTGCCCCAGGTGGACGACTGGAGCGAGCTGCAGCAGAGGGAGAAAGCCTCGCTGGTGCCGCCGGTGCAGCTGAAGCGCAACGGCACGGCGGGCGCTGCCCCGCCACCCGGGCTGGCACAGCGAGGGCTGGAGCTCCTGGCGTACGAGCCGAAGCACGACGAGGCCCCCTCGCTGAGCAAAAGCGGGACGCAAGGGGAGATCGCCGCCTGGTGGGGCCATGATGCTGGTGGTGGTGGTAGTGATGATGATGACGACGACGAGGACGATAATGATGATGCTGACGATGATGATGACGACGATGGTGATCATGCCAACGACGACGATGCTGCTGATGATAATGATGATGCTGACCATGACGCTGATGATTATGATGATGAGGGTGACGATGAGGATAATGATGATGATGCTGATGCTGATGATGCTGATGATGCTGATGATGCTGATGATGACGAGGACCATGATGATGATGCTGATGACGATGATGGTGGTGAGTACCGCGATGATGCTGATGATAAAGGGGATACTGTTGACGATGATGATGCTGATGATGATGATGATGATGATGATGATGATGATGATGAAGCGGACGATGATGATGCTGCTGATAATGAATATTCTGTTCATGCCGATGATAGTGATGATGACGATTCTGATGATGCTGCTGATGATGATGACGCTGAGTGTGATGATGATGACGATGATGACTATGACGATGATGCTGATGATGATGCTGATGGCGATGCTGCTGCTGCTGCTGATGATGCTTGTGATGATGCTGATGATGAGGAGGACCATGATGATGATGACGATGCTGTTGATGCTGCTGATGATGACGATGATGATGCTGCTGATGATGATGCTGCTGATGATGCTGATGATGATGGTGATGATGATGGTGATGCTGCTGCAGATGATGATGTGTATGACGATGCTGCTGCTGATGATGCTGCTGACGATGATGATACTGATGGTGCTGATGGTGATGATGCTGATGATGCTGCTGATGATGATGAAGGTGATGATGAAGGTGATGATGATGCTGATGATGCTGTTGCTGATGCTGATGCTGCTGCTGCCATTTATGATGATGATCATGATGATGATGATGACGATTATGATGATGATGATGATGATGATGAAGGTGAAGGTGATGATGATGATGATGATGATGATGATGAATGAATGAATGAATGAATGAATGATGATGCTGATGATGATGATGATGCTGCTGATGATGATGATGATGATGATGATGACGATGATGATGATGATGCTGCTGATGATGATGATGCTGATGCTGCTGATGATGATGATGCTGATGATGATGCTGATGATGATAATGCTGATAATCATGCTGATGATGACGCTGCTGCTGATGATGATGATGATGGCGATGATGATGATGATGATGGTGATGATGATGGTGATGATGATGGTGATGCTGCTGCAGATGATGATGTGTATGGCGATGCTGCTGCTGATGATGCTGCTGACGATGATGCTACTGATGATGATGCTGATGGTGATGATGCTGATGATGCTGCTGATGATGATGAAGGTGATGATGAAGGTGATGATGATGCTGATGATGCTGTTGCTGATGCTGATGCTGCTGCTGCTATTTATTATGATGATCACGATGATGATGATGCTGATGACGATTATGATGATGATGATGATGCTGACGATGATGATGATGATGATGATGATGATGATGATGATGATGATGATGATGATGATGATGATGATGATGATGATGATGATGATGAGTGATGATGATGATGATGATGCTGATGCTGATGCTGATGCTGATGCTGATGATGATGATGACGATGATGATGCTGATGATGATGATGATGATGCTGATGATGATGATGCTGATGCTGCTGATGATGATGATGATGCTGATGATGATGTTGATGATGATAATGATGATAATCATGCTGATGATGATGCTGCTGCTGCTGCTGCTGATGATGATGATGATGATGATGATGATGATGATGATGATGATGATGGTGATGATGATGATCCAGGGCGACGGATCGGGGACGGGATGCTCAAGTCAGCATTTGGCCCTACCAGCGCAACCGCGCCCCCTTGAGGACAGGTTCTTCTGGCGTTGGGCGGACGCTTTCGAGAAGCTCAACATGTTTAGGCTGCCGTTTGGCCGCGTGTTGTATTTGGATGCGGACACGTACGTCATGAGCGATCAGTTGGGCTTCCTTTTGAACTCCACCACGCTGCCCGACGGCAACATTGGCATGGTGCACGACGGGTGCAGGACGGGCGCAGCTCAGGACGGTGAGTACAACTCTGGCGTCATGCTCTTCAAGCCGCACCGCGGGATGTTTACGAAGATGCTGAAGGTAGTCGGAGGTGTCATGAGCGGCGCGTTGGAAGAGAAGCCCGATCAGCCGATCATCAACGAAGTTTACAAGGGCCGGGTGAGCGCGCTGGACAGGAGAGTCTCTATTCAATTCGTTGGGATTTTTCTCTTTCTCATTCCCAGCGAGGAGGGTGGGGGGAGGTGGGCGATGAGGGGGGCAGGGGGATGATGGGGATATGGAGGGGGAGGGGGGGGGGCGACGGTTGAAGGAAGGAAGGTCATGCAGGCGGAGGAAAGGAGGAGCAGGGGGGGGGAGGAGGAGGAGGAGGAGGGGGGGGGAGGAGGAGGAGGAGGAGGAGGAGGACCAGTGTAAACCCAAGAGGCATCAAAGATGTTGGAATTAACCCTCCCTCCGAGCTCCTTCAGAGGCCCCGACAAAGGTTCATGTGCATTGAGGGAACTGCCTCGTTGGAAGACTACTGTTAGAATGCCCTGAAGCATGCCAAAACATTGGTCTCGGGATCATCGCCACGGATCAACCTGACGGCTGCGCCCGGACGATTTGGAATCGTGCCAGAACGAAATTTCTGGGACTTCGCCACCGCGAATCAACATAGTTGATGCACCCGCATAATCCTGAATCCTTCCAAAACGCAATCTCTGGTACGTTGATCATGGGAATCCGTGGAACTCTTGCAAATTTTGACAAAGAATGTGCGCGGCGCTAGGGCGAGAGCCACATTTTGAAAACTACCTGCCCTGATCCCGTGAAGCTCTGGCATTTTTTTGTTTCTTTTGTTTTTTTGCGAAAAACGAGTGTGCGCGGCGGCAAGGCGAGCGGTGCATTTTTAGAACCACCCCCTCAATCCATGAAGCTCTTCAACGAATGTGCGCGGCGCCAAGGCGAGAACCACGTTTTGAAAACGACCCGTCGTCAGTCCGTGAACCTTTTGTTGTATTTTTTTACATCGAGTGTGCGCGGCGCTAAGGCGAGAACCACATTTTGAAAGCGACCCGCCCTCAATCCGTGAAGATTTTGCAGGTTTTCAATACGAATGTTTCCCGCGCTCAGACGCTCAGACGAGAGCCACATTTTGAAAATCACCCGCCCTCAATCCGTGAAGCTCCTTGCAAAATGTTGAAAACGAACGTGCGCGGCGCTTAGGCGAGAGCCACCTTTTGAAAACGACCCGTCCTCAATCCGTGAAGCTGTTGCAGATGTTCAAAACGAATGTGTGCGGCGCTTAGGCGAGAGCCACATTTTGAAAACCACCCGCCCTCAATCCGTGAAGCTCTTGCACAATGTTGAAAACGAACCTGCGCGGCGCTTAGGCGAGAGCCACATTTTGAAAACGACCCGCCCTCAATCCGAGAAGCTGCTGTAGATTTTCAAAACGAATGTTCGCCGCGCTAAGGCGAGAGCCACATTTTGAAAACCACCCGCCCTCAATCCGTGAAGCTCTTGCAAAATTTTGAAAGTGAACGTCCGCGGACTTAGGCGAGAGCCACATTTTTGAAACGACCCCCCCTCAATCCGAGAAGCTGTGCAGATTTTCTGCAACGAGTGAACCCGGCGCTAAGACGAGAGCCACATTTCGAAAACCATTCGCCCTCAATCCGTGAAATTCTGGCAAAATTCGTTACAACGAACGAGCGCGGCGCTTAGGCGAGAGCCACATTTCGAAAACCACCCGCCCTCAATCCGTGAAGCTGCTGTAGATTTTTTCCAACGAATGACCCCGGCGCTAAGACGAGAGCCACATTTTGAAAACCACCCGCCCTCAATCCGTGAAGCTCGTTGCAAAATGTTGAAAACGAACGCGCGCGGCGTTTAGGCGAGAACCACATTTTGAAAACGACCCGCCCTCAATCCGAGAAGCTGTTGCAGATTTTGTGCAACGAATGTGCGCGGCGCTAAGACGAGAGCCACATTTCGAAAACCATTCGCCCTCAATCCGTGAAGCTCCTTGCAAAATGTTGAAAACGAGCGTGCGCGGCGCTTAGGCGAGAGCCACATTTGGAAAACCACCCGCCCTCAATCTGTGAAGCTGCTGCCACTTTTCTGAGCGTCGGAATCATAAATGGTGAGGAAGTCTCAGGCGGAACGCCCGCCCACCCTAAACACTGGCCCCGGGGTGTGACCGTTTTTTTGTGCTTTCGTTATTGTTGAACAAGTGGAGGAGTTATATAAGGTTAAGGCATGGAGGAGGAGAAGGAGGAGGAGGAGGAGGACCAGTGTAAACCAAAGAGTCATCAACGATGTTGGAATTGACCCTCCCTCCAATCTCCCTCTTCCGAGGCCCCTAAAAGGTTAATTTCCATTGAGGGAAGTGCTTCGTTTGAAGACAACCGTTTGAAAACCTTGACGCATGCCAAAACATTGTTCTCCGGATTTCCACGCCACGGATTAACCTGACGGCTGCGTCCAGACGATTTGGAATCGTGCCAGAAAACCATTTTGGGACTGCAGCATTACGAATCTCATCACTGTTGCGCCCGCATAATCCAGGCTCCTCCAAAAAGATCATATCTGGTACGTTGAGCACAGGAATCCGTGAAATTCTTACAAACTTGAAAAGGAATGTCCGCGGCTCACAGGCGAGAACCACATTTTGAAAACCACTCGTCCTCAATCCGTGAAGCTCTTGCAATTTTTGAAAACGAATGTGCGCGGCGTTGAGGCGAAAACCGCATTTTGAAAACCACCCTCCCTCAATCCGTGAAGCTGATGCAATTTGTTACAACGAATGTGTGCGGTGCTTAGGCGAGAGCCGCATTTTGGAAACCACCCGCCCTCGATATGTAAGGAAGTCTCAGGCGGAACGCCCGCCCCGCCCTAAAAATTGGTTTCGGGGTGCGACAGGGACAAAATCGTTTATAAGGATAATGCATGGAAGAAGAGGAGGAGGAAGAAACACAATAATAAGATGAAGAAGAGGATTACTACTAATACTAATAATGTTAATAATAAAAGTTATCATAAGAAGAATCATTAGAATAATGCTACTAATAACAGGAGTGATACTACTACTAATATCGTTCATAGTAATAAGAATAATAAGAAACGTGAGAATGACAAGAACAATACTGCGAGTCATAATATTAATACGAACGCTAATGAACATACGAGTACTCAACATACGAATGATAAGACGAATAATATTAAGTAGAAGAAGAATACGAAGACACATTAAACGACTAATACTACATACTAGTAATGCTGACGATGATGAGGATGACGCTAATGATGATGCTGATATTATTATTTTTAACATCGTTATTTTTTATTAATAATAATGTTCACACTGATGTTGCTAATTCAACTGCTACTAATAATGGTAACAATAACGAAAGCAGTAAAATAGTACCAACGACAGCACCAAAAATACTGATACTGATAACACTGGGACGTAACAACAGAAGACGACTCATACGAATCATCATAATACTGATTATACCACGAATAATAATACGAATGCGAACGTGACGAATAAGCATACTAATAGTTATAATACTAAAACTAATAATACTATCAACAAGATGCAACATAATAATGATGATCGTACTACTAGTAGTAGTAGTAGTAGTAGTAGTAGTAGTAGTAGTAGTAGTAGTAGTAGTAGTAGTAATAGTAGTAGTCGTAGTAGTAGTAGTAGTAGTAGTAGTAGTAGTAGTAGTAGTAGTAGTAGTAGTAAAAATAATAATAATGATAATACTAATATTAATAATATTAACAATAATAATAATACTAATAATAATAATAATAATACTTATACTGATACTAACACTATTAATACTACGACTAATACTGATAATGATGCTGCTGATAGTAATAATAATATTCCTAGTCACAAGAATACTAATTCCAATAATACCAATACTAACATCAATCGTACGACGAATCATGCTACGACGAAGAAGATGAGGAGAAGGAGGAGGAGGAGGTGGTGGAGGACGAGGACAAGGGGGATGGGGGAAGATGAGGAGGAGGAGCAGGAGGAGGAGGAGGAGGAGGAGGAATATGAGGAGGAAAAGGAGGAGGTGGAGGAGGAGGAGGAGAGGAGGAGGAGGGAGGAGGAGGGAGGAGGAGGGAGGAGGAGGAGGAGGAAGGAGGCGGAGGAGGAGGAGGAGGGGAGGAGGAGGACGAGGCGGAGGCGGAGGCGGAGGCGAGGCGGAGGCGGAGGAGGAGGAGGAGGGGGAGGGGAGCGGGAGGAGGAGGAGGAGGAGGAGGAGGAGGAGAGAGGAGGAGGAGGAGGAGGGGAGGAGGGGGGAGGAGGGGAGGAGGAGGACGAGGGCGAGGAGGAGGAGGAGGCGGAGGAGGACGAGGATGGGGAGGAGGAGAGGGAGGAGGAGAGCAGGAGGAGGAGGAGGTGAAGGAGGAGGAGGAGGAGGAGGCGGAAGAGGAGGAGGATGAGGCGGAGGAGGCGATGGAGATGGAGGAGGAGGAGGAAACGGATATGGAGACGGAGATGGAGATAAAGATGGGGATGGAGGAGGAGGAGGCGGAGGAAGCGGAGGAGGAGAAGGAGGATGAAAAGGAGGAGGAGGAGGAGGAAGAGGAGGAGGTAGAAGATTTTCCAAACCGCCCTGCGCTCGCAACATATAATCCTCCAAATTATGATTGTTCGTCCTGGATGGGGTAGGAGTAGGATCGGAGGGGGACGATGGCCATGCATCCGACGCGGTAACTAACTTTTTGAAGCCAACGCGACGCTCTAAACTTCCGACCCCGTCTCCAGACTGGGCTTCCTGAGCCAGGTCGATCGAGGGTGCCGCGGCACGAAGTGTGCGAGACGGTTGTTGTGATGTTTTGACGATGCCTGGATGCAAAGGACCCCCTTGCACTATTTCTCTCTCTGGCGCCCCTTGTGCCCAATTCGGCCCCGTCGTATCCCACGGCTGCCCCCGAACGCGGCGAGGGTTCGCGCTGCTGCCGACCCCCAAACGCAGAGTAAAGGACCCCCTTGCCGCCCGCTCTCGAGAGAAAGGTCCCCAGAGCCTGAGAGCCTGCTCTCGAAGCTGGTCCCCAGCGCCCCCCGGGGGAGCCGTCCTGGCCCGCTCTGCGAGGTGCCGTTCCGCTTCGGCGACAGGTGGCGCCTCTGGGAGCCGAGAAGCAGGCTTGGCATCGCTCGGGCGTCTTGGGTTTCTTCGGCGAGTGCCATCGAGGGTCACGGGTCACTTTGGGGCATCTTGCGAACCAGAAGCGCGCGAAGCCGAAACGTGCACCAGGAGTGAACGCCCGAACGATGGCAAGCAGGGAGGACCATCGCACGGCTTCAAAGAAGGGCTCGAGGCCAGGTCTTGGCCAATTCGTGTGGCCTTTCGAGCGCTTCACTTGGGGTGGCGACCCTGGACCGCCTTTTTGACTGGGATTCGGGCCTTTTCTTTGAGGCCTTGGGGTGCCTTCCAGAACAAAACCCGTCCCACGACCCAGCCGAAAGCTTTGAGCACAACGCGCTGGGGCATCTCATCTGGAGGCCTTTGAGCGTACACTTCGTGTGCTTACCGCATTCGTTGCGTGCGACGATGAAGCTGTCGTCGGCCAGTCGATCGAATATCTGAAGCCTGTGGTCACTTGGCTTACGGGCGAGCCTGGCCAGGGAAGCACCATGGCCTGCACGGCCCTCTTTCTTCTCCAGTGGAGGCCCATGCCAAGAAACACCCTGCTTGCCTCCAGGGCGCCCTGGGCTTCTTGGGTTTCGATGGTTTTGCCACGGAAGGCGTGACGTTCCCACACCAAAAATCGATGGATGTCCTGGGGTCTCAGGGTTGGGTTTCTTGTGGAAGGTTTCTTGTGGGCAAGCCTCCACCGTATCGTTGTTCGTTTTGTATGGCGTGCATCGCGAGCAGTTCGTTGAGGTGTCCACGATATAGCCTTTCCGAAAAGGACCGTATCCACATCCGAGTAACTGTTGCAACGCTTACACGTGTGGCCATGATCTTCGAGTGGTTCTAAAGCGACGACTCCATATCGAAAGAGAATCCGCCCTCGATCGGAGCAGTGCTACATGTGTTGAACCATCGGGTCTTCAAGTTTCCTGGTTCCTCCATCCACCGAAGCTGCTGCAAACGTTTAACTGAATGGGCGTGGCGCTAAGGCGAGGGCGGAGGAGAAGGAGGAGAAGGAGGAGGAGGAGTAGGAGGAGGAGAAGGAGGAAGGGCAGGAACGAGTCTCACTCCGTGCCCGATGCGGAGCATCGGGACCCGTTCCGCACTGTCCGAGCCCTCCTGGCCTAATCTCAGCCTTCTCGGGCTCTGCTCGGCCCGGAGAGGAAGTACAACTGCATAGACCTTACTGGCCGGACGGCGGCTGCCGAGTGTGCCCAGAAGTGCAAGGAGGCGGCGGCCGCGGCGTACTAGCGCAGGAGAAGAAGGAGAAGGAGGAGGAGGAGGCGGAGGAGGAGGAGGAGGAGGAGGAGGAGGAGGAGCAGGAGGAGCAGGAGGAGCAGGAGGAGGGGGAAAAGGTTCGGATGCTGATGATGATGATGATGATGCTGATGATGATGATGATGATGATGATGATGATGATGATGATGATGATGATGATGATGATGATGCTGATGATGATGATGACGATGATGATGGTGGTTGTGATGCTGGTGAGGGTTATGATGGTGGTGATGATGATGTGGTGATGATGATGATGCGATGTGGTGGTGGTGGTGGTGATGCTGATGCTGATGCTGATGATGCTGATGCTGATGTGATGATGCGATGATGATGCTGATGATGATGATGATGATGATGATTCTGATGCTGATGATGATGATGCTGATGATGCTGATTGGGATGCTGATGCGTATGATGATGATGACGGGGATGATGATGATGATGATGATGATGATGATGATGATGATGATGATGATGATGATGATGATGATGATGATGATGATGATGATGCCGATAGTGATGCAGATGCTGCTGATGATGATGCCGATGTTGATTCTGATGCTAATGCTGATGATGATGACGACAATGCTGCTGCTGCTGATGATGATCATGATGATAATGATACTGATGATGCGGCTGCTGCTGATGCTGCTGCTCATGATGATGATGATGATGATGATGATGATGATGATGATGATGATGATGATGATGGTGAGTGTGTTGATGATGATGATGCTACAGCTGATGGGGACGATGATGATAATGATGAAGACGACGACGATGACGATTACGATGACGATGACGATGCTGGTGATGATGATGATGCTGCTGATGATGATGATGATGGTGGTGGTGGTGGTGGTGGTTGTGATGATGATGCTGATGCTGCTGATGATGATGATGCTACTGATGATGATGCTGATGATGATGCTGATGATGATGCTGATGATGCTGATGATGATGCTGATGATGATGATGATGCTGATGCTGCTGATGACGATGATGCTGATGATGATGATGCTGCTGATGACGATGTCGATCGTGATGCAGATGCTGCTGATGATGCTGATGATGCTGATGCTGATGATGCTGATGCTGATGATGATGATGATGATGATGATGCTCAATGATGATGATTCTGATGCTGATGCTGATGATGATGATGATGATGATGATGATGATGCTGATGCTGCTGCTGCTGATGATGATGATGATGATGATGATGCTGATGCTGATTCTGATGCTGATGCTGATGATGATGATGCTGATGATGATGATGATGATGATGATGATGATGATGATGCTGATGATGATGATGATGATGCTGATGATGATGATGATGATGATGATGATGGTGGTGGTGGTGGTGGTGGTGGTGATGATGATGATGAGGAGGAGGAGGAGGAGCAGGAGGAGCAGGAAGAGGAGGTATGGAGGAGGAGGAGGAGGAGGAAGGACGAGGAGGAGGAGGAGGAGGAGGAGGAGGATGAAGAGGAGGAGGAGGAGGAGGAGGAGGAGGAGGATCAGAGGGACCTGGTGATGCACAATCCATGCTGCAATGCACCCTTCCGCCCGAAGCCTCCTGTTCACAAGACCCCATGACGGATCCTCTCCACTTCTGGGAGCGGCCCCCTTGAATGATGCGCGCCCAGTTTGCCTGCCACTCAGGCGAGACCCCGTACTTATTGTAAAAGGTCCAGCGCCCATCTTCCCGCCTGGGCCGCGCCGAGACCTACTCTATGAAGTGCACATGTGGCTTCTGGCTTGAGTAGGGCCGAGGGTCAGAGAGCGCCTTCCTCTGCAGGACCACCCAAACAGGGACGCCACGGTTGTCAAACGCGTCGACGATCAAGCCGACGAGGAAGTGCAAGATCCAACCATTCGCTCATGTCCAAAATTTTTGGCTTGACGCTTGGTGTGGTACATGAATTTCAGCTTGGCCGAACAGGTTGGTTGCGCCCCTTGACGTCAGTTTGGGGGGTTCTGCAGACCTGACCCACCAGCCCTACTCAACTTCTGGAGAACCAATTTGTCACGTGGGTCTCCTGGCGTGCGGCTGGGTCTCCTGGCGTGCGGTGGATCTCCTGGCGTGCGGCGTCACGTGTGCATCCGAGGGTCTCCTGGCGTGCGGCTGGGGCCCCACGCAACGCGAGGCCCCGCCGCGCAGGCTGCGCGGAGGGGGGGGCCCGCGCCGAGAAACGCCCTGCCTGCCTCCAGGGTGCCCTGGGTTTCTTGGGTTTCGCTGCCTTCGCCGTGGGAAGCGTGGCGTTCCCACACAAAAAGAAGCAATGGGCGTCCCTTTGGTCTCAGGCTTGGCTTTCTCGTGGGCGGCTTCTTGTGCTCGGGCCTCCACTGTTAGATCCCCTCTGCTCAGGAACATGACCTTCCTCCTGACCAGAGGGCATCTGCGCAGCCTGCGCCCGGCGCGCCTCGCGGGCGCGCCCGGGCGCCCTGCGAGGCGCCCGCGGGCGACTGCGAGCCGCCCGCGAGCGAACGCGGGCGGCCGCCGGGCGAGAGCCTGCGTGCCCGGCTCGGATCTGCGCAGCCTTTTCTTTTTCCTCATATATCGGGGGCGGCAGAGAGGGGGGTGATGACGAGGGGGGGTGGATCTCATGGCGGGGGCCATGGTATATTTCCCCAGATGTCATGGCGCCTCTTCTTGTGCCATTGCGTCACGTCCCTGGTCCCCCCGCTGGGCCGCGCACGTGCCGCCGGTCATGATTTGCACCCCCCCTCTTGGACACCCCCCTCGTGGCCGCTCCCGAGGATAAGGACAGGTCGCATATGCGGAGGCCAAACTCTACCTCCTTGCATTTCATACATCGTCAGAGAAGGTCGACCAAGAGGCTCCAGTAACGATCTCGTGCATCTCAATCTGTTCCCTGTGCACGGGGCGCCCGCGGGAGCGCCCGCGGGGCGCCCGCGGGCCGCCCGCGCGGGGGTCGGCCGCGAGGGGCGCCCCGTGGGGGGCAGCGCCCGCCTGCGGGCGAGGCGCCCGCCGGGCGGCCATGGGCGCCGGAGGAGGACGAGGACGGGGAGGAGGACGAGGAGGAGGAAGCTTCCCCGCGCCTCCTCCTCCTCCTCCTCCTCCTCCTCCTCCTCCTCCTCCTCCTCCTCCTGCTTCGAGCGGGCGACGAGTCGTCGGAGGAGGAGCGGAGGTGCGGGCGATCAGAGGCGTAGTGTCCCCACTGCTGCTTTCAAGCAGTGGTGGGCGGAAGAGAACGCGGGTTGTCCGCCTGGGCCCGCGTCGGAGGAGCCGAGGTGCGGGCAATCAGAGGCGTAGATTCCCCACTGCTGCTTTGGAGCAGGTGTGGGCGGAAGAAGACGCAGGAGGTCCGCCTGGGCCCGCGTCGGAGGAGCGGGAATGCGAGCGCAATGGCGCGCGCGGTCGCGCGCGACCCGCCGCTGGTAATATCGTGAATGCGCGGGCGTCGCGGCGACGACGTCTTGCCGCAAGACGTGGCAATTGGGCGCGGAGGCCTAGCGTTGCGTCGTGTGGGGCTTCCGCCGACAGCAGGTGCTCGGGACTCGGGCGCGAGGGCTGCGGAGAAGTGCCAAGGAAGGCCTTCGCTCATGCTCGCTTCCCCCTCCTCCTCCTCCTCCTCCTCCTCCTCCTCCTCCTCCTCCTCGCTCGCCGCCGAGAGGAGGTACCAGTCAAGACGTTGCAATAGTCCTAGGCCTCCCAGATGGGGTCCGAGTAGATGGGTTCGGAGGATCGCGCATCGCCCATGCATCGGCGATGCGGCTCGACGCGGGGCCGACTTCCTCCGCGCCGTCGGTGCCGACGATGCACCGCTGACGTCGCCAGTGCATCGCCGATACTCACCGAGCGAGTTCCACTACTCGCAAAGTGCCTAGTTGCAAAGGTCCGAAACCACACATGTCTGCTCTGATGCCATTTATCTTAGATCCCCCGCGGGGGATCCAGGCCGTTTGCGAGCAGTCACCTTGCGAGTAGTGGAACGCGCTCGTCTAGATACGTCGGCGCTGCATCGCCGATGCATCGGGGATGCGGCGCGATCCTCCGACCTCCTCTTCTCCGACCCCTATGTACTTCGGAGGCCTCGAAATTAGGGCGCGGGAGCTGCCGAGAGGTCCCGCCGCCCTCTCGGGGGGGGCCTTGGCTCCTGCCCGTTCCCCGCCCCACCCCTGGCTCGCCGCCGAAGAGAGGTGCCGGGAGGGCGTTGGCCTAAGGAACGACGAATAAGGAACGAGGCCCTTTTTGCCCACGAGTTGAACTTCGATTTCCAGTGGAAGACCTGAGGAACACCGACGGCAAAGTGCATAACAATCAAGGACTACCGAGCCCTTCCCAGCGAAAGGGGTTCCTTTTGCAGCGCCCCGACTGTACAGTGGAGGCGCGCATCGAGAAACCAACTGCTTTTCGCCAGGGGTACCCCGGGTTTCTTCGATCCTCGCGCTGCGCGGTGACTTCCCACTGCCGTTCAGGAGCTGCTGCGTTCAGGGTGTTCGGGGTGTCCCTTCAGGGTGTACCTCGCGCGCGGGTTTTCAGGGTTAGGTTTCTTGCGAGGGTTTCTTGTCCTTTTTGGGTCTCCTGGGAGGTCCTTGTCGCCGCCGCCGCATTCGTCTAGAAATTTTGGTCAGAACACGACCCGTGATAGGTCCGGGGAGTAGCGGTATCGGTGCAATTTGGTTTCCCTAAACCCAGAAGCGCAATCCCGAGAACTCTCGATTGCAAGGCTTTTCTGGGGAAGAGAGGTTGCCTGGGCCAGGTGTTACAGTGGGCCGGGAATTGCCGAAGCGGATGTAGCTAGTGAGACAAAAGACGAGCGGGATTGCCGACCCGTGATTTTCCTGCTTGATGTTGAGTTCACAGACCCATTGCCGCGGGGCCCAGTAGTGCGCTGAATTGGAAGTCGGACGGCATAGGCGAGCGAGCTCCTTGACGGATCAGCGGCGCTGGGCTGAACGTGATCCCCGAAGCAGCGACAGTCGAGGTAATGAATGGATGCGCCCGTCCAGGGGTCGAGATGGGCAGCAGAGCTTGCCCTGTCATTCTGTTTGAGCGGTGGAATCGCCCAGGTGGGTGCCGCAGTCCCCTTCCTGGGGGCAGTGATCCCGACGGTCGGCCTCGACGACGAGCGGAGTCGAAAGAATATTGACTTTCTGGCCTTCGTTCGAGGGTTTCGCGCTTGCCAGAACCGATCGGGCTCCCATCGCCCATGGCCGAATGGCCATCGACAGCGTCGAGGATGGGGGCTTGGGCACCTTCCGTGCCAGTGCTGCTTCGATCTGAGGGCGTGGGACGCGCGACTGGACAGGCTCTCGCGCGGGGAGCCCGCGAGAGGTGGTCCGGTGCCGATCTTCCCGCGAGGAGTCTAGAGCGGCTCTCCTGGTGGGCGGCGGCTCAGGAGGGGAAAAAACACACACAGACACAATGAATCGTCGATCCCCCCGGAAAATATGAGAAAATATGGGGGGAGGCAAAAGCCCAGGAAATAGACGAAACTATGGGGGATCCTGTCATTTGTGTGCGTATTTATCTGTGTGTCCCGGGGCCCCTCCATCGGCGGAGTCTGTCTGAGCCCGCACGTGGCGTCGCGCCGGCGTGGGCGCCCCGAGGCCCGCGCAGGGAGAAGGGCAGCGGGCGGCACGGAGCGGAGGTGGTCCCGCCGAGCAGTGGCGGGCCAGAGCCGGTCGTCGGCGGGCGGCCTCCTCCTCCTCCCTCCTCCTCCTCCCTCCTCCTCCTCCTCCTCCTCCTCCTCCTCCTCCTCCTCCTCCTCCTCCTCCTCCTCCTCCTCCTCCTCCTCCTCCCCTCCTCTCCTCTTCCTCCTCCTCCTCCTCCTCCTCCTCCTCCTCCCTCCTCCTCTCTTCCTCCTCCTCCGCCCTCCTCCTCTCCTCCCTCCTCCCTCCTCCCTCCTCCCTCCTCCCTCCTCCGCCCTCCTCCCTCCTCCTCCTCCCTCCTCCCTCCTCCCTCCTCCCTCCTCCTCCTCCTCCTCCTCCTCCGCCTCCTCCTCCTCCTCCCTCCTCTCCTCCTCCTCCTCCTCCTCCCCTCCTCCTCCTCCTCCTCCCTCCCTCCCTCCCTCCCTCCCTCCCTCCTCCTCCTCCTCCTCCTCCTCCTCCTCCTCCTCCTCCAGCCCCTCCTCCTCCTCCTCCTCCTCCTCCTCCCTCCTCCCTCCTCCTCCTCCCTCCTCTCTCCTCCCTCCTCCCTCCTCCCTCTCCTCCTCCCTCCTCCTCCTCCGTCCTCCTCCTCCTCCTCCGCCTCCTCCTCCTCCTCCTCCTCCTCCTACTCCCTCCTCCCCCTCCTCCCTCCTCCCTCCTCCCTCCTCTCCCTCCTCCCTCCTCCCTCCTCCCTCCTCCTCCCTCCTCCCTCCTCCCTCCTCCCTCCCGTGGAGGAGGAAGGGCGAGGCTGCCCGAGCCTCGGCCTCCGTCGGGGGGATGCGCCGAGCCCGTGGCGTTGGCTCGGGCCACGCGCAGCCGTCGTCGCTTCGGGGTGCTTCTGGCCGAGCCGGAGGGGTCGAAGAGTTCCTGGCGCCAGGAGAGGAGGATTGGCTTATGTGTCGGGGGCGGAAAAGAGGGTGGTGATGACTAGGGGGGGGGGGATATCATGGCGGGGGCCATGATATTTCCCCAGATTTTATGGCGCCTCTTCTTATTGCGAAGGCCTTACGGCCGTTGCCGCCGACCCTGAAGATGACGAAAGACAACACGAGGGGGGGGCAGGAGGAGGAGGAGGAGGAGGAGGAGGTGGAAGGGAGTAGGAGGAGGAAGGGTGAAGGGGGAGGAGGAGGAGGCCTTATGGATGTTGGTTGGGATCTCGTGGTTGACCTCTCGGGGGCGTCTGGAAGGCAACTTGAAGCCTCTTGGGGGCCGTTGTGGGGCCTCTTGGGGCCTCTTTTGGGCCTCTTGGGGCTTCCGGAGGCCGTCTTCGGCGCATCTTGGGGGCGTCTTGGCGCCGCTCGGGGGCCTCTTGGGGCCTTTTGGGGGCCTCTTGGGGCTTCCCGGGGGCCTCTTAGGGCGGAAGTCTCGAATTCTCGGTTCCTCGTCCCCCTCTTGGCCGTTTCTTGGGCCCGTCTTGGGGCCCTATTGGGCCGTCTTGGGCGCCTCTTAGGCTGTCCTGGGGCCTTCTTGGGCCGTCTTGGGGCCCTCTTGTAGGCCTCTTGGGGGCTCTTGGGGGCCTCTTGGGGGCCTCTTGGGCCGTCTTGGAGTGTCGGAAAGCCGAAAAGGCGAGAAGGCCAAAATCATTCAAAAACCTATGTAAAATTGACGATTTTGGCGCCTGGGGCCCTCTTGGGTGTGCTCTTGGGGCTCTCTTGGAGCGTCTTGAGGGCCTCTTGGGCCGTCTTCGGGCCGTCTTGGGCGTCTTGGGGCCATCGTTCGTCGAGTCGAGGCCCTCTTGTACCCTTTTGGGGGTGTCTTCTGTCGCTCTTGGCTCGTCTTGAAGCTTTTCTGAGCTCCGGGACCCCCCGGGGAGGATGCGTATCTGGGTGGCGACCCCCCCCGGCGACCCCCCCCGGCGACCCCCCCCCCCCCCCACCCCCCGGCGGGGAGGGTAGGGAGGGGCTTCGCCACGACTCAACTACGACGTTGCTCAATGTCGCTTTGGCTCGCGCGCTCAAGGAGACGGGGAACGACGAAGACGACGAGGGACAACGGAGACGGAGACGACGAGGACACGACGGAGACGACGGAGACGACGACGACGACGGTGATCCACGCAAGACGACGACACCGGGATGCGTCTTCCACACGCCGACAGGGTCGGCGGATTTCATTACGTCCCTGGCCCCCCCGCTGGGCCGCGCACATGCCGCCAGTCATGATTTGCACCCCCCCTTCTTGGACACCCCCCTCTTTGCCGCTCCCGATGTGTGCGGTGTGTGATGAGCAAGGGGTGCCGAATCTTTGGGGTTGCCAGTGTACTCGCCCGAAGAGGGCGCAGCGACGTGGGGCAATTGGAAGTCACGTGTGTCGCGCTTCGACGAGCTTTCTTTTTTTCCTCCTTCCTCTTCTCCCTCCTTGTCCCCTGGTCCTCCTCTTTCCTCCTCCATCCTCTTTCCACCTCTGTTCACACTCTTTTCCTCCTCCTCCCTCATCCCTTCTTTCTCCTCGTCTTCTCATGTTCCTCTTCCTCCTCCTCTTCGAGGTGGTGGTCGCTCACTTCACCGGCCTCCCAAAGCCAGCCACCGCCGACGCGAAGTTCCTCGACATTGTCCGGAGGCCCTACTCTCCGATGCTGCACTGCTTCAACACGAACCACGGCTCTGGGCGGCGCGCAACATTCCTGATTCCTGCTGCTGATTCCTGATTTCTGAATCATTTTTGTCGATCCCTCTTGTCTGGCACGCGTTGGTTTTGAGCCGGGGGTGCCCCTCCTGCCCTGGGTCTCGCACCTCGTGTGGCCGCGAAGCGGCTTCTGGTTCAGCCTGCGCCGTTGGGCCCCCGGCTACAACAACCATGGCTCCCGCTTCTGCCTCAATGCAATTCCTTCACGACTCGCGCTCTCGCTCGAGATGTTCTTTCAACTTGCTCAGGAATCGTGTTATCGCCCCAGAACTCCATGTACTTCGTTAATAAGTCAGGCGTTGTGTGTCAACGCCTACTCCGAGTTTCTTGATAAGCGTTGGGGGGCATCACCCCCGCCGACAGCCCCACATCGACCCCCGTCGCGGGCAGCCACCGCGCGCCGAAGGCGCTCCGACCCCCGTCGCGGCGCGACGACGAGGCGAGGCTGACCCCCGTCGGGAGGGTACCCTCTGACGCTTATTAAGAAACCCAGAGTAGGAACCGCGCTCTCGCACGAGGCTTCCCTTCGTCGTCGTCGTCGTCGTTGTCGTCGTTTCGGTGGTCTTTGGGCGTTTGTTCTATGCGTTGCTTTGTTCGTGCTGTTTCGCCACGGGTCGGATGCTGCTCGAAGGGCCTGCCAGGATGCAGCCCTGGAGGGCTCCAGGGGCTTCCTCTGGGCGCCGCTCGGGTCGGGGCCGCGCGAGGCGGCGACCTCCTCGGGAGGTTTCGTGGCTCCCGCAAAGACTGATGGGCCTGCTCTCCACCACCACCACCATGAGTTGGAGGGGGGAGGGAGGTGGAGGATGAGGAGCAGAAAAAAGAGGAGGATGACCCCCTCCCCCCTCCAACTTCTGGTGGTGGTGGTGGTGGTGGTGGAAAAATTGGCCCCACAAAGACTCTCTCCGCCTCGCAGGAGCCTCCACGGAGGCCCCCCGTGCCAGTCGGAGAGGCCCCCCCCTGCCCTCGCATGCGTCCGGGCCTCTCGGTCCTCCTCTCCGCTCGCCGCCGAGGCTCGTGCGGCGCCTGGTCGGAGTATTACTGCGACGTCCGCCAGAACAGGCGGGCGCTGACCAGGAGGCTGCGGAACACCGTGGAGGCCACTGGGGGCTGCTGCCATACCCCTCGGCAGGCGGACGACCCTCCCGAGTGCCGCGACGGGTGTCCGAGCCAGGTCAGGGTGGACGGCTGGATGCCCGTGGCAGCTGTTCGCGGCGTGTTCAACAAGACCAACCTTCCTTCCGACCCGATTCTGAACGCGGGACGGCCCATTTACGTTGGCCCCGCAATAGCGGCGGGTGCCGATGTCAACGGATCAATGTCGTACATCTGGTACTTGAAGCCGTACGGGAATTGGGTGATCGGTTTTGATTACACGACGACCGTGGCCTGGATCTCCGGGGGGGCCAGGGGCAACAATATTGGGGAGATGACATAGAGGCGGATGTGTCGACCTCGAATAGTTGATGCATCGACGATGCATCGTCGATATCTGGGTGATGCATCGACGATGTGCAGACGATGCATGGGGCGGTCTGCATCGACGATGTATCGACGATATATGGAAGATGTACAGCAGAGGCGCTGAACTGAGGACCACTTTGGGCTCAGGAAGGGCTCTGGTTTTCGGACCGTTCCTTCCGTTTGTGCCGTGAACCTGTTTGTGGCCTAGGCCCGCCGCGGCCAGAAAAGCCCCTTCGTTCCTCAATCGGCGTTCCTTCTGGCAGCGCGTCGACTGTATCGGTCATCTGATGTCGATGCAGCCCCGCTATCGATGCATCGTCGCTGTCACGGTGATGCATCGACGATGTAAAGACGATGCCATGGGGCGATCTGCATCGACGACGTATCGACGATGCCAGGGGCGATGCTTCGGTCCTTCGAGGTCGATGCTCCTGGAGGAGGAGGGCGAGGAGGAGGAGGAGGAGGATGGCGATGGGAGGAGGAGGAGGAGGGCGGTGGGAGGAGGAGGCGGAGGAGGAGGATGAGGAGGAGAACGAGGAGGAGGAGGACCAGCCTGCCCAACCTGCCCTACCCGCACCGATGCCGGCCCCGGCCAGCCAGGTGGCTCCCTGGGATCGGTGGCAGTGCGCCCCCCACGCGGCCAGGAATCAGGGCGCGCGTCCACCGGTCTCGTGGGCCCAGGGGCAGGAGGAGCGGATCGGATGTTCTGGTGGCGATGGTGGCGATGCTGATGCTGCTGATGATGCTGCTGATGATGATGATGACGATGCTGCTTATGATGATGCTGATGATAAGGATCATACTGATTCTGATGATGATGATGGAGATGCTGATGCTGCTGCTGCTGATGAGGATGATGATGATGATGATGCTGCCGATGCTGCCGATGCTGCTGCTGACGATGAGGATGATGACGGTGATGATGCTGCTGATGATGATGATGATGAGGATGCTGATGCTGCTGATGATGACGATGCTGATGATGATGATGATGGTGGTGGTGGTGGTGGGTGCGGTGGGGAATCTGATGATGATGACGACGATCCTACTGATGATGATGATGATGATGATGATGACGATGATTGTGATGACTATCATTCTGACGAGTCTGATGATGATGCTGCTGATGATGATTTCGATGATGATGACGACGATGATAACGCTGATGATGCTGCTGATGATGATGGTGATGATGGTGATGATGATGATGATGATGATGATGATGATGCTGATGATTATGTTTTCGCTGTGGATGATGGTGCTGCTGCTGACAATGACGACGAAGATACGTGTGATACACATGTTGATGGTAATGCTGCTGATGCCGATGAAGCTGCTGCTACCGCTGCTGATGATGATGTTGATGACTTGATTGTAAGTATGAGTCTAATGATGATGACGATGCCGATGACGATGTTGATGATTATAATGATGATGACGACAATGATGCTGATGATGATGCTGATGATGATGGTGATGCTGCTGATGCTTCCGATGCTGATGCTGATCATGATGAGGAGGAGGAGGAAGAGGAGGAGGAGACGGGGGATGATAATGATGATGATGATGATGCTGCTGATGCTGATGATGATGAGGAGGAGGCGGAGGAGGAGGAGGAGGAGGAGGAGGAGGAAGAGGAGGAGAAGGAGGAGGAGGAGGAGGGGATGATGATGATGATGATGATTATGATGAGGATGATGATGATGCTGCTGCTGCTGATGATGATGATGCTGATGACGATGATGCTGATGATGGCGATGATGCTGAGGACGATGGTGGTGATGATGATGGTGAGGATGATAGTAATGATGATGCTGATAATGGTGATGGTGATGATGGTGATGATGATGATGATGATGATGATGATGATGATGATGATGATGAGTCTGATGCTGATGGTGATGATGCTGGTGATGGTGATGATGAGGATGATTATGATGATGGTGATGATGATTCTGATGCTGATGGTGCTGATGATGACGCTGATGATGATGAGGGGGAGGATAATAATGATGATGATGATGATGATGCTGATGAGGATGACGATGACGATGACGATGACGATGATGATGATGATGATGATGATGATGATGATGATGATGATGATGATGATGATGATGATGATGAGGATGAGGATGATTCTGACGATGATGATGATGATGATGATGGTGATGATGGTTAGGCTGATGATGATGATGATGATGATGACGGTGATGATGATGATGATGATGATGATGATGATGATGATGATGATGATGATGATGATGCTGCTGCTGCTGATGCTGCTGATGCTGCTGATGATGCTGATGATGATGATGATGATGATGCTGATGATGATGATGATGATGATGATGATGATGATGATGATGATGATGATGATGAGATGGTTTGTTGCGTCACTGTGTGTATGCCATTGTTCGTCGACTCCGCCGGACCAGGCTTAGCCGCTGAAAGATGTTGCTGCTGCTGTCGATGGTGCTCCACGTTTCGGCACTGCCGCAGCATACCAAAGAGAGATAGCGCGCGTCCTCTTCAGGACCCCGCACTGCGCACCGCCGCTCCGGAGCCATGAACGCGCCAGCGGGCGGGGCCGACGTGAGCGCCCAGATGATGATGAACCCACCTCAAAGGAGGGGCGCTCAGACCCACTCGCGCGTCGACGACCAGCCTCTCGAGCAGCCTCCGCGAGCAGCCTCTCGAAGAAGGCCTCCAGGGGGCTCCGCTTGAAGAAGGCCTCCACGAGCAGCCCCGCGACACATGCCTCTACAAGCAACCGCATGAAGAAGGCCACCACGGGCGCTTGTGCGAAGACGACCACAACGACCGCCCACGCGAAAAAAACTCCACGAGCACATGCATGAAGAAGACCTCCACGAGCACCATCGCGAAGATTACCTCCGCGAGCACCCCACCAAAGAAAGCCTCCACGAGCACCTGCACGAGGAAGACACCGCCAGCACCCGCGCGAAGAAACCCTCCACCACCTAGCGTTATGAAGAACACCTGCGTGAACACCCACGAAGAATGCCCCCGCCAGCGCCCGCTTGGAAAGGTCCACAAGCACCCGCCCGACGAAAACCTCCGCGAGCATGCCCGTGAAAAAGGCATCCAAAGATTGCCCGCGCTGCGAAGACCCTCGCGAACGCCCGCGTGAGGCTGGCTTCCGCCACCACCCGCGCGCAGAAGAAGGCCTCCACGAACACCCGCGCAGTGAAGACTTCCACGTGCACCCGCGCAAAGAATACCTTCACCAACGCTCCCGCGAATACAGCCCCACTGGCGCCCGCGAGGAGAGGCCCGCGAGCGCGCCCCCGACGAGGACCTCCGCCAGCGTCCTTCGGAAGAAAAGGTCTCGACGAGTGCCCGCGCGAAGGCCCTCGCGAGCACCCGCGCAGGGAAGACTTCCGCCGGCACCCGCGCGAAGAACGTGTCGTCACGGCGGCGGCGCGGCGGCAACAGCGTCCCAGCGGGGCCCCGGACGTCGCGGCGTCGCGGGGCGTCGCGGCGGCGTCGATTCCACGAGTACCATCGCGATGAAGACCTGCACGGACGCCCTCGCGAATAATACATTCGCGAACGCTCCCGCGAAGAAGGCCCCCACCTCCTCCCGCGTGGGTAATCATGCGAGCACCCCTCCGATGAAGACCTCCGCGATCATCCCCGCGCAGAAGGCCTCAACGATCGCCCGCGCAAAGAAGAAAGCCCTCATGAGCGCCCGCACCAGGAAGACTACCGCCAGCACCCACGCGAGGAAGGCCTCCGCGAACACTGGCGCGCTGAAGGCCTCTGCGAACACCCTCACGAAGAAGGCCTCCCCGAGTGCGAGCACCGCGCCGCCGAGGATGGGCCCGAATGCGCCGTGGAACACAAACGTAGCAGTAGCACGGGAAGCTGGTGATGGCAACGCGCATGCAGAATTGACCGACCACAACGTGCCTGCGAGGTGGCTTCTCCGCCCAATGGCCGCCAACCGCGCCTAAATAATGTAGGAGAACAGAAAGGGGTAGACGGAGACTGGAACCACGAACGCGCTTCGTAGAACAGGTTTGGACGCAACCCGTAGCCTTCCGAGCCATGGGCCACGGGCTGGCGGCAGGGGGCAGAATGCCGGGCGCCACAACTCCCCGACGAAAGGCCTGGATTCCAGATGGCGGAAACGCTCGGTGACCCGTCCGTCCGCACCCCTCAACGGTGCGTCCGTGGAAGACGTAGAAAAAGAGGGCCCGGACCTCCGCCGTTCCCGTTGTCCCAAAGGGACTGGAGTGACGAGGGGTAGCGATGTGGTTTGTCGCGTCCCTGCGTATACGCCGCAGTCCGTCGACTCCGTCTGACCAGGCGTCGCCGCTGAAACACGTTGCTGCCGCTCTCGATGGTGCTCCACGTTTCGGCACTGCCGCAGCATGCCAGGGAACGATGGCGCGCGTCCTCTTCAGGACCCCTGCACTGCGCACCGCCGCTCTGGAAACATGCGTGCGCCAGCGAGCGGGGCCGACGTGAGCGCTTAGACGACGACGATGATGATGCTGCTGATGATGATGGCGATGATGATGGTGGTGCTGATGATGATGATGATGATGATGATGATGATGATGATCATGATGGGGGTATCACAATCGTGAGGATGATGCTGATGACGACGATGGTGACGATGGCGATGGTCATGCTGAACACATCGATGATGATGATGATGATGATGATGATGATGATGATGATGATGATGATGGTGGTGGTAACGATGATTCTGTTGATTATGATGCTGCTGCTGCTGATGATGATGATGATGATGATGATGCTGCTGCTGATGATGATGATGATGATGATGATGATGATGATGATGATGATGCTGCTGCTGATGCTGTTGATGATGGTTGATGATGATGATGATGATGATGATGATGATGATGATGATGATGATGATGATGATGATGATGATGATGATGATGATGATGATGATGATGATGATGATGATGATGATGATGATGATGATGATGATGATGATGAGGGGGAGGAGGAGGGAGGAGGAGGAGGAGGAGGAGGAGGAGGAGGAGGAGGAGGAGGAGGAGGAAAAGGAGCAGGAGGAGGAGGAAGAACAGGAGGAAAAGGAACATCAGGGGAAGGACGAGGGGGAGGAGGGAGGAGGGGGCGGAGGACGACGAGGCTGGGGCTGGCCAGGCCGGGTTCGGTGCGCGCAGGGGGCAGTCGGCGTCCGCCCAGGACCTACTCGCACGAGCGCGCGTCGTGCCCCTCGGACACCAGCGTGTGGAAGAGCGTGCAGGCGAGGAAGGTGCCCCGCGGTCGTTGAAAGCAGGTATTTCTAGACTCCCAGATTCCAATCTGCTTCTTCGATGCTCGTTTTGGGGACCTTCCTGGGGCCCACCTAATGGATCTGTTCGACTTAGGTTCGACTCAAGTTCGACTCAGGTTCGACTCAGGTTCGACTCAGATTCGACTCAGGTTCGACTCAGGTTCGACTCATGTTCGACGCACGAGTGGAGCGAGTGGCTCCAGGAAGGTCCCCAGAATGAGCATCTAATGCTTCAGGCGCCTTCCTGCTTCCATCCTCGAGCGGTTCTCCCTTCTCATTCCTCATCTAGGGGGCGGGCGGAAGCCCAATCTACTACTTCCAACGCCTTCCTACTTCATGTCTGCCCCCGCTTCTTCCGACCGACGGGTATCTCGGAGGCGCAGACGCGCCTCGAGAAATCCGGCCGCCGCCGCTGCCGCCGCCGCTGTCGCCGCCGACACCGACACCGACACCGTCGTCGTCGTCGTCGTCGTCGTCGTCGTCGTCGTCGTCGTCGTCGTCGTCGTCGTCGTCGTCGTCGTCGTCGTCGTCGTCGTCGTCTCGGAGTTTTTTCGGGGCTCTTCAGAAATTATAGCCATCGCGGCTGGACGTGGCCTTCGAAAGAGGTCCCAGGATTGGCCCCAGAGGGGGTCCCAGGGACTTGTTTGGTGTCGAGCCTGGCTGGGCGCGCCCCGAGGAGCCGCCTGCACCAGTGCCGCGGTTGCCCACACGTCCCGGGCCCGGAAGAGGTCAGCGGTGGGAGCTCTGTGGCTCCGGCTGACGCGCGCTCTCCCCCAGCTTCGCTCCTTCACCGCGTGGGCCCGAGGCCTGAGGGGGGAAGCGCCGGCTCGTGCGCGGCGGAAGAGGTGCGGGCCTTCTCGCGTGGGCCCGGAGCGCCTCGCTGGAGTCCGGAGGGCTGTCGAGGGCGTCCCGACGGCTCCAAAGGCCTTCCCCGAGGACTCACAAGAGAGCGCCAGGACCTCGGCGCCTACGACACATCCGATCGTTGAAGCCGTCCAGATAGTTCCATCGGTCTGGATGGCTCTTTTCGTTAAGCCCTCTGGAGGGCCAGGGCCTGTGGGCCTGGTCCAGCACCCGCAGAGAGCGGGCCCCGCTAGGGGGTCCACCCCAGCCAGGTTTCTCAGGAGCCGCGCCCGGCTGTGGTGACGGGGGCTGCAAAGTGCGATCGAGAGCCTCGAGGGTTGTGGAAATCGATTAAATTGAGAGAAGAATGCTGCCAAAATAACTTCCAGATGTCTAAAACATGTTTCAAACATGTTTTAACTATGTAAAGACATGTCCGAAACATTTTTAGAACATGTTTTACACATTTTAAACACATCTTCATTTCAATGATAGGATTGTTAGAGTGTCCATTGTCGTGGCATCCGCAACTCGAGGGCGGTGGCGACAGCGGCGGTCGCAGAGAAACCGTGCATCTGTGTTTGCCTATGGCGGGTCGGCTCCTGGGGTGCTCCTGGTTTGCCTGTCGACTCTTTGCACCGCATGGCGGGTGAGGCTGCGTGGATGGTGTCGCGGTCGGCTGTTTGCGGTGGAAAAGACGAAGCCATGCATTTGGAGGGCCCTCTGGGTTTCAGCATGGCAGGTCGGCTCTTGGGGTGTTTCCGGTTTGCCTGTCGACTCTTCGCGCCGCATGGCGGATGAGGCTGCGTGGGTGGTGTGGCGGTCGGCTGTTTGCGGTGGAAAAGACGAAGGCATGCATCTGGAGGGCCCTCTGGGTTTCAGCGTCTGGGCCTCCCCGTGGAAGCTTTTCCTGGGCGGCTCGCCCCGCCCGTCCCCGCCCCCCTGCAGTTGAGAAGGAGAGACTGGGGCAGACCGGAGGGGAGGAATATATATATATATATATATATATATATATATATACATACACATCTATACATATAATATTATAATATATATATATATCCTCCTCCTCCTCCTCCTCTCCTCCTCCTCCTCCTCCTCCTCCTCCTCCTCCTCCTCCTCCTCCTCCTCCTTCCCCCCCCCTCCTCCTCCGCCTCCTCCTCCTCTCCTCCTCAGTCTCCTCCTCCTCCTCCTCCTCCTCAGTCTCCCCCTCCTCCTCCTCCTCCTCCTCCTCCTCCTCCTCCTCCTCCCACCGTTGCGAAGCATGTTTGGTCTGCTGCAATCCTGGGCCTCCAGGGGCCATTCTCGGGCCCAGGACTGGACAACGACGGACGGTGTCGAGCTGTCTAGGGGCCCATGCTTCGAAGAGATGAGCCGCCAGATGTCTGAGGAGGAGGAGGATGAGGATATGGAGGAGGAGGAGGAGGAGGAGGAGGAGGAGGAGGAGGAGGAGGAGCGTGCGGAGGAGGAGGAGGTGGAGGAGGAGGAGGAGGAGGAGGAGGAGGAGGCGGAGGAGGAGGAGGAGGAGGAGGAGGAGGAGGTCCCCAGAGTGGCTGAGGCCTCCGGATCTGCCCAGAAGCCTTCTGAGATCTCCGCGGGGATCTTAAATGCCCCAACATACACATATATATATATACACATACACATACATAAATATATTCACATATAACCAAACGCTGAAAACTATTCGATCAGGGTGATGAGGGACGGGGCTGCCTAGGGGAGTGGGGGCGAGGCATTGCCGGGCCCAGCCCTTGCCTTTGGACCCTGCGAGGTCGTGAACACGACGGTGTCCGTCGTCCCCGACAGCCCCATCACGGCGGACATGGTGCTCGACTTGAAGTCTAGGTCTGGAGATCCAGGCCGCTCAAATGGGCCTAGAGTAAACGGATCGGAGGATCGCGCCGCGTCGCCGACGTTTTGGCAGTGCGCGAGGCGCCGCGGTCCGGGGCCCGACCTTCTCCGTCCGGACGCTGCCGCTGTGTCGCCGGTGCATCGGCGACGCGGCGCGATCCTGCGGCCCCATCTGGTCCCGCCCCAGTTGGGCGGCCTGCAGGAGCATGGATGAAGTAGGCCAGCGTCACGCGCCCCAGTGAGCAGTGGTCCTTGCCGTGGTGCTGTGTGTCGCAGATTCGGGTCGGAGGGGCGGATGGTGCCGACGGAGTCGAGCGCGCAGACGGGGGCCTGCCGCCAGTCCGAGCCGCGGCCTGTTCTCGCGGCCGTGGATTTAAGTCGGGCCTGTCCTCCTACAGGCCGATTTTGGACCAAAAATTAAACATAGTCGAAACATATTCTAAAATGCTGAAGAGGTCAACGAATCGTCCCCATATTTCCCTACCTAGGCTCTGCCTAGAAGGGTTCTTACTTGGTAAACTTAAAGGGCCGGGTAGTGCAACTCGCCCCGGGCGGTTCCCCCAGTATCCGCCCCGCGGTTCCCCCAGTTGCGCCCCCTGGGGTCACCCAGCTTAGCTTAGCTAAGCTAAGCTTGGCTTAGCTTATCTCATCTTAGCTTAGCTAAGCTTAGCTTAGCCTAGCCTAGGCTAGCTTAGCTTAGCTTAGCTTAGCCCATCTTAGCTTAGCTTAGCTTAGCTTAGCTTAGCTTGACTTAGCTTAGCTTAGCTTAGCCTAGCCTAGCCTAGCTTAGCTTAGCTTAGCTTAGCTTAGCACAGCTTAGCTTACCTTATCTTAGCTTAGCGCAGCGCAGCATTGCGCAGCGCAGCATTAGCACAGCATAGCATAGCATAGCATAGCCAATCATATCATAACATATCATAAACATAGCATAGCATAGCATAGCATAGCTCAGCATATCATAGCATAACATAACATAGCATAGCATAGCGCAGCATAGCATGGCATAGCATAGCATAGCATAGCATAGCATAGCATAGCATAATGTCGGTGTATATGTAGATGTTGCTTTCCTAAATGCTCCAACTCCTAGGTAGGGTCGCACTGGGATAATTTGTTTCGACTATTTTTGAATCTTCCCCCCTGTAGAGGGACAGGCCCGACTTAACCGTTGATTCATACCTCCCGACTTCTGCTGTGCCCCCTTGGCGCCTTCGAGCGGCGTGGCGCTGATGGAGTCGTGGTGTGCAGCTTGCCGTACTTTTGTTCCTTTTCTGGGAAAAAAGGCTCTATACGGGGCCAAAGAGTATACACCGCCGCCACCTCCCCAGCCCCCTCCCTCTCTCCCGGGAGAGAGGAGGGCCGAGGAGGGGGAGGAGGACTCGACGTGGTGGTGGTGGTGGTGGTGGTGGTGGTGGTGTCTATTCTTTGGGCCTGCATCTGGGGGTTCTCACCGAGGCTTCCAACGGGTCGAGTTGGTCCGCCGACGTGTTTCGCCCATCCTCCTCCTCCTCCTCCTCCTGCTCCTCCTCCTCCTCCTCCTCCTCCTCCTCCTCCTCCTCCGCTCTCGCCCGGGGGTGCCCGCCCATTGGGGTCTCGCTCCCCCTTCCGGCGCTCGCTGCCCGTGGGCGCCTCTCGAGGGGCGCACGTCTGGGCGCCTCGTGCCCTGGGTGCGTCCGCCGAGGCCTTGCCAGGGCGAGGAGGAGGGAGGAGGGAGGAGGGAGGAGGGAGGAGGGAGGAGGAAGAGGGAGGATGGATGAGGAAGGAGTGAGGTGGGAGGAGGGAGGAGGGATGAGGGAGGAAAGAGGATGGAGGAGGGGGGCAAGAGGAGGAGGAGGAGGCGGAGGAGGAGGCGGAGGAGGAGGAG
>CAUYUJ010003653.1:63443-70943 GCA_963575745.1 Prorocentrum cordatum
CTCCTCTTCCTCCCTCTTCTCCTTCTTCCTCTTTCCTCCTCCTCTTCCTCCTTCTCCTGCTCTTTCTTTTTCTTCTTCTTCTTCTTCTTCTCCTCTCCTCCTCCTCCTTCTTCTTCCTCCTCCTCCTCCTCCTCCCTTCTGCTCCCTCCTCCCTTTTGCTCTCTCCCCCCATTTCCCACCTCCCTCCTCCCTCCTGTCCTGTTGGGTCTCCAGAGGCTTCCGAAGGCTTCCCGGGGCTTCGGGGATCTGTGGAGATCTTCAATGTTTGGATACCAGGGTTCCCGTCGACGTGGGTGTTGTCGACGGCACCGTCAAGTAAACTAGCTGGGATGGGCCGCTGGGTCTGGGGACGAATTTTGAGCAGATATCTATGACGCCCCGTCGCCATGGCTGGACCTTCCTCAAAGCCTTGGTCAGAGCGCGCTCTGGCTTATGAGGAGGGGACTTCGGACGTGTGTGCGTAGTGCAGCATCGTTGATGCATCTTCGGTTTCCTCTGGTCCCTCCCTCGTTTCTCCTTTTCCTTCTTCTTTTCTACTCCTGCTCTTCGGAGGAGGAAGAAGGACATATGGAGGAGCGAGATTGGAGCGGGGATGAGGGGAGGAATGGAGGAGGAAGAGGGGAAGGGAGGAAGTAAGGAAGGAAGGAAGTAGGAGGAGGAGGCGGAGGAGGAGGAGAAATAGGAGGAGGGGGGAGGAGGAGGAGGGACGGGAGGAGAAGGAGGAGGAGGAGGGGGAGGAGGATGAGGAGGAGGATGCGGAGGAGGAGGAGGAGGCGGATGAGGAGGAGGAGGAGGAGGAGGAGGAGGAGGAGGAGGAGGAGGAGGAGGAGGAGGAGGAGGACGAGGAGGTTCGGAATCGGCGGCGGCAGCGGCAGTTGCACAGAGGAGGTAGAAGGAGGAGGAGGATGAGGAGGAGGAAGGCCAGTGTAAACCCAAGACGCGTTAACGATGTTTCAGTGCACTCTCCGTCCGAGTTCCCTCTTTTCACAGGTCCCCGCAAGAATCTACTGCCATTGCGGGACGTGTCCCAGTGGAAGACAGCCGTTTGAAGATCCCGAAACGTGCCCAAACGAACTTCTGGGGCTGCAACGCTGCGAGTGAACGTCGCTATTGCGTCCTGGCGATCCTGAGTGATGCCAGAAAGCCGTTCGAGGGACTTCAACACCAAGAACCAACGGTATTGTGCGTCCTGACAATCCTGAGCCGTGCCAGGGCACGGCTCCTGGGACTTCAGCCACGCGAACTCTTGAGCCCGTTACAAATGTTCAAAGTGAGCGAATGAGCGCGGCGCAAAGGCGAGAGCCACATCTCAAAATGTAACCGCCCTCCATTCTCGAAACTACTGCACATGGTCAAACCGAATGTGCCTGGCGCTGAGGCGACAGCCGCATTTTGAAAGCCACCCGTCCTCCATCCTTAACAAGTTCCAAAGTTTATCTGTGCGCGTGCGCTACAGCGAGAGCCACATGTTGAACACCACCTGCCCTCTATCCTTGACGCTGCTGCAAATTTCAATCTTCGGGATCATACGTGGTGAGGAAGTATCAGGCATTACGCCCGGCCCGCCCTACCGACACGTCTAGGGGTGCGGCAGGGAGGAGCTGTTTATCATGAGCAGAGACGGTGGAGGAGGAGGAGGAGGAGGAGGAGGAGGAGGAGGAGGAGGAGGAGGAGACAGGGAGTGAGAGGAGAGGAGCCAGAGGAGAGGAGAGCAGGAGGAGGAGGACGGCGGAGGAGGGGAGGAGGCGGAGGAGGAGGGTGGAGGAGGAGGAGGAGGAGGAGGAGGAGGAGGAGGAGGGAGGAGGAGGAGGAGGAGGAGGAGGAGGAGGAGGAGGAGGAAGAGGAGGAGCGGCGGCGGCGGCGGGAGGATTGCGCCCGCTCCTCGAGGACTTTCGCATGGGCTGGGTCCGTGTACCTCCTGGTGGCCACGGGCCCCGCCGGAGCGGCCGGAGGCCACATCGGCTGGCTGGATGCCGCTGCGCTGCTCGACGGGCACTGCGGCCCTCACGTGGTGCACCCTCTGGCGAGCCGGAAGCGGCTGTGCCTGGAGCCGAGAGGCGGCGCCGAGTTCGAGGCGGGGTCGTCGCCCGAGGTCTATTTCGTGTCGGAGTCGTCGGTGAAGTGGTACCGCACGGCGAGCGGGAAGGCGGGCACCGTGCAGATCGATGCGCCGCAGGCGGTGGTTGGCGCAGGAGACAGCTTTTTTGGCCCCTGGCGATCCCGGGCGTGACCGAGGGGGAGGAGGGGTGGAAGGGGCTGGTCGCGTCAGGACTCGCACCAGCGCCGTCTGGGACTTCCGAGGAACGGCTAGCTCTCAGTCGGTGACAGCGCGGATAGTGACGTGGCCGGGGGGGGGGCGAGGGGGGAGTGGGGCCGGTCGTGCGCGTTTGCAGCGAGTGTGGTCAGGAATTTTGGCTCAGCGTGTCGCTCCGCTGGTTCTGGCCCATCACGCTTCGGAGCGTCACGCCATCCACGTCCCGGCCCCCGAGCGTCAACGTCCCGAGCCTCTCCCAGCCTCCCGCCCCGCGGATCGGCGCGACACGCTGCCCGCTCGCAGGGCACAGCGTGCCGCCGGGGGCCGCCGCCGCGGCACGCCAAGCAACGGCTCCCTGCCGTGGTGAGCCGATGGGCTCCAGGCTGGTCCGCCGTGGCGCTGCTGGACAGCCTCGCGTCCAGCGACGGCGGCGCCTCGCACCTGCTGCTCCTGGCCCTGGAGCTCACGGTCGGCGGCCGCGAGCCGAGGACGACGAGCGCCGTCTGGCTCGTCGGCGTCGACGGCGAGCTGGTCGGCCGCGTGCCAGGGGCCTTCGACGCCGCGTTCCTGCCCGGGCGCGCGCGCGCGGACGCGCAGGTCCTCTGGCTCGCCGGGTCGGGCCCGAGCGTGGCCGTGCACGTGGCGCCCGCCTTCGGCGCGGGCGGCGGCGGCGCAGCCGCGCTGACGGCCGTCGGTTCCTCGCCCGCGGCCTTCGGGGGCAACGGGCGGGGGAGCTGGGCTCAGAGGGGGAGACCTCGAGCAGGAATTGGCGATGCGTCGCCGATAGGTCGGCGACCAGCCCCCCCGACAGCGAATCCACCACGCGTTCTTGGGCGGGGTGGGCTGCCAGGTCGATCCGTCGGCGATGCATCGCCGATTCCAGCTCGTTGTTTCCCCCCCCCCCCCCCCCACCTTACTCCTGAGCCTATCCCTCCAGTGATCCTCGTCGTCTTGTTTTCGGGCCATAACTCGGGCCTCCCTTGGCCGTTCGGGACGATCCCCGGGCACCTCCTGGCACACCCTCGGCGAGGCGCAGCCGCTGGAAGGCCTCCCCGAGTCTGGCAGCCCGCCCAGGACCGCGGAGAACCGACGCAAACGTCTCAAGACCACCCACCTCGGACCTCCTCCCCAGACCCCCGACGTCGTGATTTCTTCACCCCAGAGGTCTCGACCCCTTCCCCAGGACCGGTTTTCCATCCCCAGTCGATTTTATCACGGCCCCGTGGCCCGGGAAGGGCCCCGCGGATGCCGACAGGAGCGGACAGTTTCTCGCCATGATTTTGTCATGACGCGAGGGTTGAGTCCGGCCTGTCCCTCTACAGGGGGGATGTGCAAAAATAGTCAAACAAATTATTCATGGGGACGATGTTTTGACCATCCTCGAGCACCTTCTCAGTATTTTTTGGGGTAGTTTTTAATCTTTCGTCCAACATCGGCCTGTAGGGGGACAGGCCCGACTTGACGCGAGGGGGCCTGGGCCTCCTCCCCCCCCCAGCGGCCCTCGTGGCTCCCCCAGGCCTCCGTCGAGCGGCTGCTGCGCGGCCCGGCGGACGCCGGGCAGCCCGTGCTCTTCTGGGGCAGCGGGCTGCCGGGCGGCCCGCTGCGCCTGCCGGCGGGCGGCCCAAGCGGCGGCGCGGGCCCGGCGGGGCCCCGCGGGAGCGCCGACGTGGCCCTGCCGGTGCCCAGACGTCGCGACGACGGCGGCGGCGGCGGCGACGACGGCGGCGGCGGCAGCGGCGACGGCGGCGGCGGCGGCGGCGGCGAAGACGAAGGCGACGAACACGACGACGACGGCGACAGCGACGGCGACGGCGACGACGGCGACGACGGCGATGGCGACGGCGACGGCGACGACGACGACGGCGGCGGCGGCAGCGACGACGGCGGCGACGGCGGCAACGACGGCGGCGACGACGGCGTCGACGTGGCCCTGCCGGTGCCCAGGCATCGGTGGCGAACTCCGAGCTCGACGCTCGACGCTCGACGACGACAACGACGACGGCGGCGGCGGCGACTGAGCTTCTCAGCTCCCGTCGAGGGAGCAAGCACGGGGACCAGGACCAAGATGTCGCGAGATCGTGTCTATGTCGATCTTGGTCATGATCCGTGTCGGCCGTTGTTCGTCCGCGGAGACGACGCACGAGCTGACGCTGACCAAGACGGACGGTGACCAAGATCGACACGACGTTTCCGCGTTCAGTCTTGGTCATGATCCTCGTTTTCTTCCCTTCGTCCGGCGGTCTTCTCTGAGCCTCCCAGATGGGGTCCGAGTAGATGTGGTCGGATGATCGCGCCGCATCGCCGCTACAGCTCGCTGTGGAGCTCAATTTTCTCCACGCCGACTTCGCCGATGCATCGCCGACGTCGCCTATGCATCGCCGATGCATCGTCGACGTGGCGCAATCCTCCGACCCCATCTACTTCGACCCGATCTCATGCGACTTCGGTTCTTCGCCTGATAATGGGGGTCAGCCTTCAGGGGGTCAGGAAAAGGTAAACGCAATTCCTTGAATTTTCTCTGCTCGGGGACATTTGTTTTGAGACATATGGATTCCTTAGGATTCTGGTGCAGTTTCTTTGGACATTCCTCGCTTGGGCCAGTCATGCTATACATATATAAATATATATATATATATATATAATATATATATATATATATTATATACACACACATAACAGAGCACCGGCCCCCGTGGCCGCGGCCTCTACGACAAATGGGGGTGCACAGCGTCATTTCCCCTATGATTTTACAGGGTTTCGGCGACCCGGGGCCTTCAGAGGCCCCCAGAGGCTGCAGGGAGGCCGCAGCGACGGCTCCAGACGCCTTGAAGCCGCTCCTACAGAGTTCCAAGACCCTGCACCAGACGGCTCCCACAGGCAACAAATCTTGATTTTCCATTGTTTTTTCGAATGTGTTTGGGTTCGTCGCCTTCTCGAGCTTGCGACGCTTCGAGCGTGCCCGGGAATGCTTCAGGACCGCGCCCAAACCGCCCGAGAGACCCCCACATGATTGTTCCAGGTCAGCCCAACAGGACTCCAACACGGCTCTCTATATAGGTATAGGTATAGGTATAGGTATAGGTATAGGTATAGGTATAGGTATAGGTATAGGTATAGGTATAGGTATAGGTATAGGTATAGGTATAGGTATAGGTATAGGTATAGGTATAGGTATAGGTATAGGTATAGGTATAGGTATAGGTATAGGTATAGGTATAGGTATAGGTATAGGTATAGGTATAGGTATAGGTATATATGTGTATATATATACACATATGTATATGTACACATTATATATATATATATATATATATATATATATATATATATATTCTCTGACCGTCGCCTTACTAATCCAGGGGGTCCAAGAGGCTTGCAGGCTGTTTTGCGGAAGCAGTTTTGACTCCTGTTGGGGGCTGTTTTGGCGTCTCTTGAGGTATTTGTTTTCGCCTCTTGGGGAGCTGGGGCCTGTTGGAGGCCTCGGTGGGGGTCATTGGTGCCTCTCGGGGGCCGTTTTGGGGCCGTCTTGGGCACCACATAGAATGCACCGAATAGATGGGACCGTCTAGATTGCATTACATAGGTTGCATCCTCTTGGGCCGTCTTGGGGCCCTCTTGGGCCGTCGTGGGGGCCTCTTAAGTGCCTCTTGGGCCGTCTTGGGGCAATCTGGGGGGCGTCTTGGGCCGTCTTGGAGCGTCGGGAAGGCGAGACGTTGTTGATGCTGCAGACGCACGTTTTACTAAGGGATTTCGGCGATTTTGGCCTCTTGGGGCTCCCTTGGGAGGCCTCTTGGGGTGTCTTGGGGGCTGTTTTGGCGTCTCTTGGAGCGGTTTTGGGGTCTCTTGGGGGTCTCTGTGTGGGTCCTTGGTGCCTCTCGGGAACCGTTTTTGGGTCCCTTTGGGCCGTCTGGGAGCGTCGGGAATTCGAGACGTTGTTGATGCTGCAGACGCACGTTTTACTCAGGGATTTCGGCGATTTTGGCCTCTCGGGGCTCCTTTGGGAGGCCTCTTAGGGGTGTCTTGGGGGCTGTTTTGGCGTCTCTTGGGGTGTTTTTGGGGTCTCTTGGGGGCCTCTGTGTGGGTCCTCGGTGCCTCTCGGGAGCCGTTTTGGGGTCCCCTTGGGCCCTTTTGGGCACCTCTTGGGCTGTCTTCGGACCCTCTTGAGTGCCTCTTGGGCTGTCTTGGGGCAATCTGGGGGGCGTCTTGGGCCGTAATTGGAGCGTCGGGAAGGCGAGAAGTTGTTCATGCACGGTTTACAAATGGATTTGGAGATTTTGGCCTCTTGGGGCTCCCTTGGGAGGCCTCTTGGGGTGTCTTGGGGCGAGAAGGGGGCCTCTGGGACTGTCTTGGGGCCATGGGCGTCTTGCAGCCCTCTTCTTGGCCCAGACTGAGGCCCTCCGGAAGCCATCAGGAGCCGCCTTGAGCTCTCGGGACCTGGCGGCCCCCAGCGCGACGCAGGTCTAGTCAGATCAGTTTTCCATGTTTTTAGGTTTTTCTCGTATTAGCAAAGCTACATGTAACGGGGAGCCGGACCCAGGGACCCCGGGGCCGCGACCCCGACCGCAAGCGGGTGTGCCAGGGGCCCCAGGGGGGCTCCCTGGGCGCCGGGGGCCTTCTAAGATCGCCCGAAGACGACCCCGGACTGTCAGAAATCGCCCTTCAGGATTGCCCAAACGACCAATGACGGTAGAGATGACCCCACAATTAGCGCCAGACTTTTCAAGAGGCCTCTCAGACGCCCCAAGAAGCAAGAAGCCTCCGAGAGGCCTTCCAAGAGCGCCAGAAGAGGCAACAATCGCTGATTATCAGAAGGCTTTGAAGGATTTTCGAGTTCTCGCCTTTTCAGTTTCCCGACGCTCCACAACGGCCCGAGAGGCCCCCAATGTCCGCTCCAACACAGCCCAAGAGGCCTCCAAGAGGGCCTCAAGACGGCCCAAGAGGGCCCCGAAACGGCGCCCGAGGCGTCCAACACGACCCAAGAGCGTTCCAAGACAGCCCCAATAAAGACACAGGAGGGGTAACCCGAACCGACAATCCGAGCTTCCACCTCGAAAGGCTTTCTGGAGGGGTCAAGAGGCGGCCTCCCAAGAGCGTCCGAAGAGGCAACAATCGCTGATTATCCTTCAGTTTTTGAAGTCTTTTCGAGTTTTCGCATTTCAGTTGCCCGACGCTCCAAGACGGCCCCAGAGGCCCCCAAGACCGCTTGAAGACAGATGAATAAGCCTCCAAGAGAGCCCCAAGACGGC
>CAUYUJ010003653.1:75943-77151 GCA_963575745.1 Prorocentrum cordatum
CTGCCCCGCCCCTGCCCTGGCGTGCTCCGCGCGCCAGGGGCGGCGCCGGAGGCGCCGCTAGGGGGGTCCGGCGCCGATCCAAGACATCAGCGCGGACCTCCGAAACTTCTTGTCTGTGCCATTAGTTTGTTCCCCGGCATCTCGACGCCATCCGAGGCATCGGCATGGCCCGTGCGCCCCGGCGAAGGCCCCGCGACCGTGGCCCTATACGAGCGGCCGCAGCTCGTGGCCGGCGCGTTGCCCGACCGCCTGCTCTGCCTCGAGGTGCACTCCCGCGCCAGCCTCTTCGGCACGCCGAGTGCCGCGAGGGCCCCGTCGTCGCTGCAGCTGCCCGTGGGCCCGCGCGCTCGGGTCCGCACCCGCTGCGCGGGCTTCCCCGAGGCTCTCGGCCTCCCAAACGGGGTCCGAGCAGATGTCACCGAGCGCGTTCCACTATTCGCAAAGTGCCTACTCGCAAACGTCAGAAAATCAAGTCTTGTTCGACGCGATGGAGCCTGTTTGCCTTTATGCAGTGGATCCAGGCCATTTGCGAGTAGCTTTTTTGCGAGTAGTGGAGCGCGCTTGTCTAAGATTGGGTCGAAGGGCTCGCTCCGCATCCGCGATGCACCGACGGTGCGGCTCGATGTGGCGCCAGAGTCTATCTGCGCCGATGCACCAGCGATGCATCGGCGATGCAGTGGCGATGCGGCGAGATCTTCCAACCCCATCTGCTCGGACCCCATTTTCGGGGAAACGTAAGACTCGAGTAAGCCGGAACTCAGGTTTGCCGACGGTTTTTGACGAGCGCGTCCTGGATTTTGACGGTCCAGTTTTCGTGGGATGTCTGCAGCGGGAGCTCGCGTCAACTTTCAGACTGGGCCTCGTCATTTTTATGATGGCCCCGTCAGGCCAACCCGAGTCCCCCGTACCCGAGTCTTACGTCTCCCCGACATTTGGGAGGCCTCTGGAGGCGCTGGCGACCGAGGGAGAGGTCGACTGGCGCCTGGCGCCCGCGGAGCTGCCGCGGGGCCTGCCCGAGGCGGCAGCCCGGGAGCTGTGGGCGGCGGCCACCTGCAGCGAGGCCTCCGCGGCACCGCGCAACCGCAAGCGCACTGGAGGCAGTCAAGACGCTGAAGTGAGGACTGATGGGCCTGTTTTCCACCACCACCACCACCACCATGAGTTGGACGGGAGGAGGAGGAGGAGGAGGAGGAGGAGGAGGAGGAGGA
>CAUYUJ010003654.1:0-5000 GCA_963575745.1 Prorocentrum cordatum
CCCCCACGGCTCGAAGCAGCGTCGGAGCCCCACGGGCACCCGATGCGCAGGGACGGTGCGGCTTGTGTTTGCGTTGCGTGCGGGGGGGGAGGGAGGTCCCGAGGAGGCCTGGCCGCGTTCCCTGCGGGACGGGAAGATGGCCACAGCCACTGCTTCTTGTTTGCGCCGCCTTCCAGCCGGCCGAAGAAGAGCGGTGGTTGTGGCCATTTCCCTGGTGCCAGGCGTAACGAAAATGACCACACAACCACTGCTTTGTTTCTGCTGGCTGGAAGGCGGCAACAACAGAAAAGCAGTGGCTGTGGTTGTTTTCACGTCCCGTAGTTCCCCTGCCCTGGTATCCCCAAGATCGCTGCGTCGGCACACCCCTCCCGCGTGCTCTGGCTGGGCTCTGGCCCCTCGGGTCGGGCAGCGTGGTGTCGGAAGTGCGCGGTGTTCGGGGTTACCAGGTCCCGATTCCGGAAGGAGTTCTGCACCGAGAGGCCTCGGAATACGGCGGCCGAGAAGAGTCTGTCGATGTTCCTGGTTGGCAAGGGCCCCAGCTCGAGGTTTCATTTCGGTCGCAGCATCCGGGTAAGGATTTTTGAGTCGTATTCCTTGCTATTTGTTTGCTCGGTCTCTTGCGCCTCGGATGCGGGGGACTGTGGCTGCGTTCAACTGGTTCAACAAGAGGAAGAAGAGGAGGAAGAAGAGGAGAAGGAGGAGGAGGAGGAGGAGGAGGCAGAGGAAGAGGAGGAGGAAGAGGAGGATGAGGAGGAGGAGGAGGAGAAGGAGCAAGAGCAAGAGGAGGAGGAGGAGGAGGAGGAGGAGGAGGAGGAGGAGGAGGGGCAGGAGGAGGAGGACCAGTGCAAACTCAAGAGTCATCAACGATGTTGGGGTAAACCCTCCCTCCAAGCTCCCTTTTCATAGGCCCCTACAGCGGTTCAGTTCCATTGATGGAACCGCCTCGTTGGAAGACACCCGTTTGAGGACCCTGAATCATGCCAAAACATTGTTCTCGGGATTCAAGCGCCATGTATCAACCTGACTGTTGCGTCTTGACGATCCTGAATCGTGCCAGATCGCCATTCTTAGGGCTTAGACGCCGAAAAAAAACAACGTAGCTGATGCACCCTCATAACCTTGAACCCTTCCCAAACACCATGTCTAGTACGTTGGTGACGGGATCCGTTAAACATTTTGCATACAAGAACGAATGTGCGCGGCGCTAAGGCGAGAGCCACACATTGAAAAGGAGCCGCCCTCAATCCGTGAAGCTCTTGCAAACTTTTAAAATGAATGTGCGCGGCGCTAAGGCGAGAGCCACATTTTGAAAACGACCCGCCCTCAGTCCATGAAACTCTTGCAATGCTTGAGAACGATTGTTCGCCGCGCTAAGGCGAGAGCCACATTTTGAAAAACTGTTCGCCCTCAATCAGTTATCTTCATTTTTTTACGCGTGGGTGCCACACTCGGGCGAGAGCCGCATTTTGACAACGACCCGCCCTCAATCCGTGAAGCTCTTGAAAATGCTTAAAAACGAATGTGCGCGGCGCTAAGGCGAGAGCCACACATGGAAAACTACCCGCCCTCAATCCGTGAAGCTCTTGAGCACGTTTAAAGCGAATGTGCGTGGCGCTAAGGCGAGAGCCACACATTGAAAACGGCCCGCCCTCCATTTGTGAAGCTGTTGCCAATTTTGAAGTTCCACAGTCATAAATGATAAGGAAGTCTCAGGCGAAACACGCCCGACCCGCCCTACAAACTAGCTACGGGGTGCGACAGGGGAAAGTTACTTAATCGTTTCGCTCATTCCGCCAGCCCATGCAGCCTCATCTCTGCCGTTTGCCCGAGGGATCGTTGTCAATGCGGCGCTGCTGGGGTCTCTTGGCAGTCGTTTCGGGAGTCTCTTTGAGGCAGTTTTGAAGCCTCTTGTGGTCTTTTGGGAACCGTTTGGGGGCCCTGGGGGTTTGGTTTTCGGCATTTGGGGGTTTCTTGTGGCCTCGCGGGAGTTTCGTGGGGGTTTGTTTGTGGTTTCGGAGTTGTGCATTGGGGCGGAAAGCTCGAAATGCCTGCCTGTTCGGGCCTCTTGGGGCCTTTTTTGGGCTGAAGGCTTGGATTTTTGCACCGCGTTCCCCCTCTTGGCCGCCTCTTGGGCCGTCTTGGGGGCCTCTTGGGCCGTTTTCGGCGCCTCCTGGTCCCCTCTTGGGGCCGTCTTGGGCTGTCCTGGGCGCCTCTTGGGCCGTCTTGGGGCCCTCTTCGGCCGTGTTCGGCCCATCTTGGGGGCCTGTTGGGCCGTCTTGGGGTGATCTTGGGGGTCTCTTCGGCAGTATTGGACGCTCTGAACCCCCAAGGGTCGCAAATGCGAAAAATGCACGCTGTCGTGAGGAAATGAGACGATCTTTGGTTGTTGAGACTCTCTTGGACGGCCTCTTGAGGCTCTCTGGGGGCTTCTTTCAGCGGCTTGGGCAGTCTGGAGGCCATCTTGGGCGTCTTGGAACGATCTTGCGGCGACCCAGGGCCTTTCGGACGGTTTCGGGCGCGTCTCGGGGCTCTTTTGGGGAGCTCCTGGGGCGCTCTGGAAAGCCTGGAAGGCAGCGCCGAGGAGGAAAACCATCTCTGGGACCCACTTGGCCGGGACCTGCTCGGGGTAATTTTCGTCCGGGGGGCCCCAGGGGCCGCCCCGCGCGCGCGCGCGCGAGCTAGAAGACTATTCACCAGTTGCCGGAGATCTTAACACGCCTCTGGCCCGTTGGGCCGGCGAGTTTATAAGGGAAAGGAATGGAGGAGGAGCAGAAGGCAGGAGCAGGAGGAGGGGGAGGAGGAGGAGGAGCAGGAGGAGGAGGAGGAGCAGCAGGAGAAGGAGGAGCAAGAGCAAGCGGAGGAGGAGGAGGAGGAGGGGAGGAGGAGGAGGAGGAGGAGGAGGAGGAGGAGGAGGAGGAGAGCACGAGGAGCACGAGGAGCACGAGGAGCAGGGAGGGGAGGAGGAGGAGGAGGAGGAGGAGGAGGAGGAGGAGAAGGAGAAGGAGAAGGAGGAGCAGCAGGCAGGAGCAGGGGAAACCGAGAAAGCAGTGGGCAGCCGCTGCCCTGCCCCCCCACAAAAGAGAGAGGCGGAGGACCTGGGCCTGGCGGGCGGCAGCCACACCTGGGCGTGCCCAGAGGGTCTCGCGATGGACCCCCTCCCTGGGGGGGGGTCCCCTCCTGGCCTCCCCCTGGTCTCTTTATCCTCTTGCCTTTTCCCTTTCCTCCTCCTCCTCCTCCTCGTGCTCCTCCTCCTCCTCCTCCTCCTCCTCGTGCTCCTCCTGCTCCTCTTCCTCCTCCTTCTCACTTTGGGGAAGCCAGAGCTTCTGGGCTGGAGCATCCTGCTCCTCCTCCTCCTCGTCCTGCTGCTCCTCCTCCTGCTCCTCCTCCTTCTTTATTCATCCTCTTGCCTTTTCCCTTTCCTCCTCTTCCTCCTCCCGCTCTCTTTGCCCTCCTCCTCCTCCTCGTCCTCCTCCTCCGTCTCCTCCTCCTCCTCCTCCTCCTCCTTCTCCCCCTTCTCCTTCTCCTTCTCCTCCCGCTCCCTTTGTCCTCCTCCGCCTGCTCCTCCCCTCTCACCCCCCTTTGGGGGGAGGGCGGCCGCCGCGGCCGCGACCCTCGGCGGCCTTCGGCGGCCCTCGGCGGCCTTCGGCGGCCCTCGGCGGCCTTGGGCGGCCCTCGGCGGCCTTAGGCCGTCGGGGCCCCTCGGCGGCCTTCGGCGGCCTTCGGCGGCCTTGGGCGGACAGCGGACGGCCAGGACAACGACGAGCCCTCGAGCCTCGAGCCTCGATCGTCGAGCTTCAAGCCTCGCAGATGCGGGCCTGGGCGTGCCCCGGAGGGCCTCCCGATGTTGCCCACCGAAAGTACAGCAAGCCCACGAACTCCAGAACAAACCTCCGCACTTCCACCGACCCCCCCCCCCGCACTTCCACCGAACAAGCCCCCGCACTTCCACCGAACACCCCCCCCGCACTTCTACCGAACCCCCACCCCGCACTTCTACCGAACAAGCCCCCGCACTTCTACCGAACGAGCTCCCAGACTTCTGCCGAACAAACTCCCGGACCTCCCTGACGAGGCCTCCCGGGGCCGCCTGGAGAGGCCTTCCGGAGCTGCCTGGAGAGGCCCTGGGGCCACCCGGAGAGGCCTTCTTGGCCCTTTGGGACCGTCTGGAGAGGCCTTCTGGGGCCGTCTGGGAAGACCTTCTGGTGCCGCCTGGAAAGATTTTCTGGGGCCGTCTGGAAAGACCTTCTGGTGCCGCCTGGAGAAGCCTCCTGGGACCGCCTGGAGAGGCCTCCTGGGGCAGCTTGGAGAAACCTTCTGGGGCCCCCTGGAGAGGCCTCCTGGGGCCAGTTCTGGAGCCACCTGGGGAGACATTCAGGAACCGCCTGGAGATGTCTTCTGTGGCCGCCTGGAAAGGCGTCTTGGGGCCGCCCGGAAAAAACCTTCTGGGGCCGCCTGGAAAGGCCTTCTGGCACCGCCTGGAGAGGCCTTCTGGGGCCGCGTGGAGAGGCCTTCTGGGGCCGCCCAGAAAGGCCTTCTTGGGCCGCCTGGAGAGGCCTTCTGGGGCCTCCTGGACAGGCCTTCTGTGGCACCGCCTGGAGCGGCCTTCTGGGGCCGCTTAGGGAGACCGCCTAAAGAAGCCTTCTGGGGCCGCCTGGAGAGGCCTCCTGGGGTTGCCTGGAGAGACCTTTTGGGATCGCCTGGAGAGGCCTTCTGGGGCCGCAAAAACCTCCAGGGACTTCTGGAACCGCCTGGAGAAGCATCCTGGGTCCATCTGGGGAAGCTTCCTGGGGCCGATTGGACAGGCCTTCTGGGCCTGCCCGGAGAGGCCTTCTTGGGACCGCCTGGAGAGGCCTTCTGGGCCCCCCTGGAGGGAGCCTTCTAGGGCCGTTTGGAGAGGCCATGTGGGGCCGCCTGGAAAGGTCTCCTGGGATCTGAGAGGCCTTCTAGGGCCGCCTGGAGAGGCCTTTTGCGACTGCCTGGCGATGCTTCCTGGGACCGCC
>CAUYUJ010003654.1:10000-17500 GCA_963575745.1 Prorocentrum cordatum
CAACGCCCCGACTGTATTCGAATGGTGTCCTCTCCGAGCACCAGCGGCACTCAGCGGCGCGCGCGCCCGTGGCTCCGCGGGGGGTCGGCGGTCCCAGCCGCGCGGCGGGCCGCCAGTGGCCACGGAGTGCCGCCGAAGAGCCGCGCACTACCGCGGCAGGCCGCGGAATGGCATCACACATTGTCCGTTTCGAGTCTAATTCTTCGAAAGTTCTGTGATTTGGTTTGGCGGCCAATACAATCGGGGCGCTGAAGAAGGAACCCTGTTCGTTGGGGAGGGGCTCCGCGTTCCTTAAGTGTTTCGCAGCTTGGCTCAGGGTTTCCTAATGTTTTCGATGGGAGATCGAAGTTTAACTTATGGAGAAAAGGGGCCTCGTTCCTTATTCAGGGTTCCTTAGGTCAACGCCCCGACTGTACACATTATCCGTTTCTAGTCTAATTCTTCGAAAGTTCTTTGATTTTGTCTGGGGGCCGCTATCCTTTGAAGCTCGCTGAGGGGCAGCGAGCGCGATCTTTGTTTCTGGGCCGACGGGGGAGAGGGCAATGCTTTTGTAGGGCAAGGGTAAGCAGGAGCAGCCCCATCGCCGGCAATCGCAGACCTGAAAGCAGAGCTTCTCACGAAGGGCGGCTGCAAGGATTGCCGTTGACCGATCAAGCGCGCCCGCCGAGCCTACGGGGATCTGGCCTTGGAAACAACGCTGCCCCCCAGCAACCTTCAAGATATCCTTTCGTTTCTAATTGTTCTATCCTGGGCCTTTTCCAGATCACTGGGGGGCCAGGAGCAATTAGAGACGAGCACAACTTGAAATGAGCACGATCAGAAATGAACGACGTGTACTCGTGACCGCTAGATGGGCGCTGGATGGCCGCTACATTCGACTAGTAAAAACGTTATAAACATAAACGTATGGCGCTCCGCGCGGATCCCAGAAATCCGCGCGGAGCGCCAACACTTCATGTTTATGCGTGTGTGTGTGTGTGTGTGTGTGTGTGTGTGTGTGTGTTTTCTTCTTCTATAAATGGCCGCTGGTGGCCGCGAGTCGTCCGCGCCAGAGGCCGCTAGTGGCTGCTACAAGCCGCTGGTGGCCCCGAAATGCCGCTGCATGGTAGTTTTCGGAGGTCGCGACGGTCAGTGCGAAGTTCCCCAGAGAGGCTACATAAGTATTAGTCCTCTTTCTTCTCCTCCTCCTCCTCCTCCTCCGCGTCCTCCTTCGTCGTCGTCCTTCTTCACCGAGCGCGTTCCACTACTCGCAAACTGCGTGCTCGCAAGCGTGCGAAAGACACGCTCGCCTCGATGCAACGGATCGTCAGGCCCCCGCGGCGGATCCAGGCCATCTGCGAGTGGTTACTCTGCGAGTAGTGGAACGCGCTCGTCTACTCCTCCTCCTCCTCCTCCTCCTCCTCCTCCTCCTCGTCTACTCCTCCTCCTCACCTCCTCCTCCTCCTCGTCCTCCTTAGTCAGGCTCGTGTAGGGCGACCACCCGCCCCCACAAGGGGATGAGGCAGTCGGCCAGTCAAACACCAGGGCGGCGCGCCGGGTCTCTTGTCCGACCACAACGGGGCTAAGGCGCCCCAAAGCCATACCACTTCAAGCCTCTCCTCTTCCTCGTCCTCCTCCTCTTCCTCCTCCTCCTCCTCCTCCTCCTCCTCCTCCTCTCTCTATTCCTCCTTCTTCCTCTCCTCTCCTCCTCCTCCTCCTCACCCTCAACCTCCCTCCTCCACCTTTTTGGCCACCCTCCTCCCCGCTCCGCCCCCGTTCCTCCTCCCAACTCCTCCTCCGTTCCTCTTCCATTGCCCCTTCCCCTGCCCCCACACCGATCCCTCGATCAAATCGCCCCGAGAGTGAGTCGAAGGCGCCGCCGAGAGGAGAGAGACGCTTCCTGAGACCGCCTATCGGAGCGGGTAGGGGGAGAGCAAGAGGAGGAGGAGGAGGAGGAGGAGGAGGAGGAGGAGGAGGAGGAGGAGGAGGAGGAGGGAAGAGGACAGCAGCAGGACCAGGAGGGGCAAACTTGATAAGGAGGAGCAGGGTGGTTCAGGGGAATCTGATGATGAGGAGGAGGCCGAGGAGGAGGAGGAGGAGGAGGATAAGGAGGGGCATCCGCCGGATAATCAGCACGACAGTGACGACCATGATGATTGTGAACATGACGATGCTGACGACGATGGTGGCGACGATGACGACCACCTCGGCGACGACGATGACGTTGGCGAGGATGAAGTTGATACCTACATGACCTCAAGAAGAAGAGAGCAACTCGCTCGGCGCTCGACAGCATCGGCTCCCGCTTTGATGCTAATGGCCATGATGGTTCGGAGGTGGACAGACCTCCTACCCTGACACGTCGATTAGTGAATTGGCCGTTTTCGGTTCGCGAGAGGGCGTCGCGGCCGTTATTTTTGCGTGTCTAGGTCCGTCGGTTTCGGTCCTAGGTAGTTTTCCCTAAAGGGAGGTTTACTAAAGGGAGGTTTGTCCACCGCCGAATGGTGTTGTTGAAGATAGTGGTGCTGATGATGGTGGTGGTGGCGGTGGTGGTGAAGACGAAGGTGATTGCTACGGATCATACGGCTGGGCGTCCTAGACCCATGCCCCATGACGACGAGGGGATCGCGATGATGATCTTGAGGATCAGGACGATGAGATCCAGGATGCGGGTCAGGACGGAGATCTGCCTCAGGACCAGGTCATGAATCATGAGGGTCGAGATCATGATGACGACGATGGTGATGATGATGATGATGATGATGATGATGATGATGATGATAATGATGGTGGTGGTGGTGTTGACGACGGTCATGATGATGAGTGTGATGATCTTGGTGGTGATGATGATGACGACGCTGATGATGATTGGTGATGATTGGTGATGATGGTGATGATGACGATGGTGATGATGATGCTTATGATGGTGATGCTGATGATGATATTTGACGATGACGATGGTGACTATGATTCCGATTATGATGATGTTGATGATGCTGATGATGGTGATGATGGCGGTGATGGTGATGACGATGTTGGTAATGGTTATGGTGATGGTGATACATATGGTGGTGATGATGATGCTGATGGTCATCATGATGATGATTCGATGATGATCATGCTTCCGATGACGATGACGACGAGGATGACGATGATGACGATGATGGTAGTGGTGGTAATGATGATGCTGATGATGACGATGCTGATGGTCATGTCGATGATGATGAGGATCACGACGACGACGGTGAAGATGACGTTGATGCTGATGATGCTGATCATGATGATGATGATGGTGATGGTGGTGGTGATGATGATGAGGAGGGGGAGGAGGAGGTGGACGAAAGGCAGGAAAGGGAGGAGTAGGAAAATGAGGAGGAGGAGGACGGGAGGCGATGGCGTCAGTCCCCTGTAGACGAACCCGCCACCAGCGACAGCGACAGGGGGAGGAGCGGCGGGAGGAGCAGCGCGGGGAGGAGAAGAAGGAGGAAGACGAAGAGGAGGAAGAGGAGGAAGAGGAGGAAGAGGAAGATGAGAAGGACCAGTGTAAGCCCAAGAGGCATCCACGATGCTGCAATGAACCCTTCCTCCAAGGTTCCCCTCCATAGGTCTCTACAGGAAATTATTTTCAGTGCGGGAAGTGGCCCGTTCGAAGACAACCATCTGAGAATCCTCAATCGTGCTGAAGCATTCTTCCTGGGATTTCAACGCCGCGGATCAACGTGCCTGTTGCGTCCTGATAATCCTAAATCGTGCCAGAGCACGGTTCCTGGGACTTGAGCACTGCGAGCCCATGTGAGTTGCTCCCTGAAAACCTTAAGTCGTGACAGAACACATGTCCTCTGAATTCAACCATGTGATTTCTTGAAACAGTGGTACACTTTTGAGACGAGTGTGCGCGGCGATAAGTCTATAGCAGCATTTTGAAACAGAACCGCCCTCCATCTTTGAGACACTGATGCGAACTTTGAAGACGAATGTGCGCTGCGCTGGGGCGAGAACCACATTTGGAAAACGGGCCGTCGCCCATTCTTATTGCGAACTTTTAAGACGAATGCGCGCGGCACTAAGGCGAGAGCCACATGTTGAAAACGACCGGCCCTCCATCCGCGAAGTTGTTGGATTTGTGAAGTTTCAGGATCCTAGCTGGTGCGAAGGTCTCAGGCGAAACGCCCAGCCCGCCCTACCAGCAAGTCTAGGGGTGCGACAGGGAGGAGTCATTTTCAAGGAAGGAATGGAGGAGAAGGGGAGGAGGAGGAGGAGGAGGAGGAGGAGGAGGAGGAGGAGGAGGACCAGGAGTAGGAGGAGGAGGAGGAAAATGATAACGAGAGGCGGCAGGGAGCGGAGGGGAGGGGGAGGAGGAGGAGGAGGAGGGGTAGGAGGAGAATGACGGAAAAGGAGGAGGAAGAGGAGGACGAGGAGGAGAAGGAGAACGGAGGGAGGGAGGGGGAGGAGGAGGAAGGATGAGGAAGACCGGTGTAAACCCGAGACGCACCAGCGATGTTGCAATAAACCTTCCCTCCAAGTTCCCTCTTCATCGGACTCTACAAGAGTTTGTGCTCATCATTGGCAGTGTTCCATAGGAAGACAATCGCCTGAGAATCCTCAATCGTCCCAAGACGCCCTTCTTGGGACTTCAGCGCTTCGAATACACGCGATTGTTGCGCCCCGACAGTCGTAGATTATGCCACAAGTGCCGTCCTGAAACATTAGCACCGCAAGTCAACGTGACAGCTGCGTCCTGGCTATCCTAGGTCGTGCCATTACATAGTTCCTGGGACTTCAGCCATACGAGCCTTCGAACCGGTTGCAAACTTTTAAGACGAATGTGCGCGGCGCACAGGTGAGAGCCACATATGGAAAATGAGCCGTTTTACGCATTTGAAGCAGTTACCTACGTTTACGTCGAGTGCGCGTGGCGCTAAGGCGATAAGCGCATTTTGAGAAAGACCCGCCCGACACCCGTGAAGCTGATGAAGCACACTTTGCAGACGAATGCGCGCGGCGCTACGGCAAGGACGACAAGTTGAAAACGATCGGCCTTCCATCCTTGAAACTGCTGCAAAGTTTTAAACGCATGTGCGCGACGCGAAGGCCAGAGCCACATTTTGAAAACGGCCCGCCCCCCGTCCTTGAAACTGTTGCAAATTCAAGCTTCAGGATCAATGATTATGGGTGGCGAGGACGTTTCAGGCGAAACGCCCAGCCCGCCCCACCCACATGTGTGGGGTACGACAGGGAGGAGCCATGTATAACGAGCAGGGGTGGAGGAGGAGGACGAGGAGAACAATTAGCGGGAAGCGGCAGGGGAAGGACAGGAGGGGAAGGAGAAGGTGGAGGAGGAAGAGGACCAGTGCAAACCTAAGACGCATCAGCGATGTTGCCGTTCACCTTCCCGCCAATTTCATTGTGTAGAGGTCCCTACAAGAATTCATTCTCAATGTTGGAAATGCCCTGTTGGATGACAACCGTCTGAGAGTCTTCAGTCGTGCCAGAACATTCCAACGCCGCGAATCAACGTTATTGTTGCGTCCTGGCGATCCTGCACTGTGCCAGAACACCCATCCGGGGATTTTGACACAGCGAGTCAACATGACTGCTGCGCCCTAACAATCCAATTCTGTGCTGGAACACAATTCCTGGGGCGTCAGCCATACTACTCCGTTAACTTGCGGTCGAGTTTAAAGACGACTGTGCCTGGCGGCAAAAGGCGAGAACCACATGTTTAAGAAGCACCGCCCTCCACCCGTGAAGCTGTCGCACACTTTTAGGGCGAATGCGTCTTGAGGCGGGAGCCGCACTTTGAAAAGGAGCTGCCCTCCATCCGTGCAGCCCTTGCACACCTTTAGGACGAGTGCGTCCAGCGCAAGGAGGCGTCAGCAATGTTTTGAGAACGGCCCGCCTATCATCCGTGGCACTCCTGCACACTGCTAAAACGAACGCGTGTGGCGCCAGGGCGAGAGTCACACTTCGAAAAGGAACTGGCCCGAATTTGTGAAAGTCTTGAGCACGTTCGAAACGAATGTGCGCGGCGCTACGGCAAGGACGACAAGTTGAAAACGATCGGCCTTCCATCCTTGAAACTGCTGCAAAGTTTTAAACGCATGTGCGCGACGCGAAGGCCAGAGCCACATTTTGAAAACGGCCCGCCCCCCGTCCTTGAAACTGCTGCAAATTCAAGCTTCAGGATCAATGATTATGGGTGGAGAGGACGTTTCAGGCGAAACGCCCAGCCCGCCCCACCCACATGTGTGGGGTACGACAGGGAGGAGCCATGTATAACGAGCAGGGGTGGAGGAGGAGGACGAGGAGAACAATTAGCGGGAAGCGGCAGGGGAAGGACAGGAGGGGAAGGAGAAGGAGGAGGAGGAAGAGGACCAGTGCAAACCTAAGACGCATCAGCGATGTTGCCGTTCACCTTCCCGCCAATTTCATTGTGTAGAGGTCCCTACAAGAATTCATTCTCAATGTTGGAAATGCCCTGTTGGATGACAACCGTCTGAGAGTCTTCAGTCGTGCCAGAACATTCCAACGCCGCGAATCAACGTTATTGTTGCGTCCTGGCGATCCTGCACTGTGCCAGAACACCCATCCGGGGATTTTGACACAGCGAGTCAACATGACTGCTGCGCCCTAACAATCCAATTCTGTGCTGGAACACAATTCCTGGGGCGTCAGCCATACTACTCCGTTGACTTGCGGTCGAGTTTAAAGACGACTGTGCCTGGCGGCAAAAGGCGAGAACCACATGTTTAAGAAGCACCGCCCTCCACCCGTGAAGCTGTCGCGCACTTTTAGGGCGAATGCTTCTTGAGGCGGGAGCCGCATTTTGAAAAGGAGCTGCCCTCCATCCGTGCAGCCCTTGCACACCTTTAGGACGAGTGCGTCCAGCGCAAGGAGGCGTCAGCAATGTTTTGAGAACGGCCCGCCTATCATCCGTGGCACTCCTGCACACTGCTAAGACGAACGCGTGTGGCGCCGGGGCGAGAGTCACACTTCGAAAAGGAACTGGCCCGAATTTGTGAAAGTCTTGAGCACGTTCGAAACGAATGTGCGCGGCGCTTCGGCTAGACTCGCAGTTTGAAGCCGACTCGCGTGCCATCCGTGCAACTCTTCCACACTTTCAACACGAATGCGCGTGGCGCACAGGCGAAAGCCACATGTTGGAAAGGAGGCGCCATCCATGTGCGAGACTCCTGCGCACTTTTCACACTATTGTGTGTCGAGCCCAAGCGACAGCCACATTTTGAGAACGACGCGCCCCCTATCAGTGAAGCCTTTGCAGACGTCTAAGTCGAGCGTGCGCTGCGCGAGGGCGATCGGCTCATTTTGAAGACGACCCGCCCCGCATCCGTGAGATTCTGGCTAACAGCTGACATGAATGTGCGCGGCGCCAGGGCGAGAGCCACATTTTGGAAACGATCCGCCCTCCATTCGTGAACATCTTGCAGTTTCTAACTTCCAGGATCATGCATGGTGAGGAAGTCTCAGGCGACACGCCCGGCCAGCCCTACCGACACGTCT
>CAUYUJ010003654.1:20000-77124 GCA_963575745.1 Prorocentrum cordatum
TCGCTGCGCAGTGCCCACGACAAGAAACCTCTACCAACGGACCCCATACAGGAACGGCCCCTCGGCCGTCTCCCTGTATGCACAGCCACAGGGGGGCGGGGGGAGAGCTCGGTCCGCTGGCGCATCGAACCGCAGACAAACGATGCAAAGCGAGGTCCCCGGCCGCCGCCGGAGCCCGGGAGGTGTCGACAACCCGGGCGCGCGGGGGGCATCGTTTTTCAGAAAGTCGATGCACCAGCGGACCGAACTCCCCCCCCCCCCTCAGGGTCCCCCCCCTTGGTGGACCCCAAAAAGAGGGGGGTGACGACTAGGGGGGGGGATATCATGATACCTCTCCAGATTTCATGGCGCCTCTTCTTATTTCATTGCCTCCCCGGCCCCCCCTTGGGCCGCGCACGTGCCGCAGGCCATGATCTGCGCCCCCCCCGCTTGGACACCCCCCTCTTGGCCGCTCCCCAAAGCAGCTCGGACGAGCCCCCGGCACCCGCCGCTGTTGCGGTCGTGCCGTGGTAGAAGAAGATCGAGGTCGGTTTGGGGCGGGTGCCCTGATGTTCTTCGTACTTGTTGGGTGCTCTGATGCATCTCGTGCATCCTGGGGGAGGGCACCCTCGAGCGATCGTATATGGTTCGGGGTGTCCTGGCCAGCGGAGGGTATCATGTTCTTGAAGGATGCTCTTCTGTCCTGGGCCCGACCCTACAGTGAGCGGCTTGAATAAAGAGCACCTGCTTTTCAAAATGGGCTCGGTCGCTCCTTAGGCTTGCATGCGTCATTTGTCCTTCCTTGTGCGCTATTCATCACGTAGCGTTCCTTGCGCGTTACTCCTCTGAGAAAAAGGGGCCTCGTTCCTGATGTATCGTTCCTTAGGTCTTATGTCAGACCGATGACTGTACACATTGATAATTTCTAATTCTTCGAAAGTTCTTTGATTTTCTGGAGGCCAAGATCCTTTCATTTCTAATTGTTCTATCCTGGGCCTCTTCCTGGCCACTGGGGGGCCAGGAACACACAGAAACGAGCACCACGAGAAGCGAACACGATTAGAAGGGAACGACGTGCATGTGTTTCCAGTCCGCGGCCCCAGAGGTCCCCCTCCTTCTCCTCCCCCTCCTCCTCCTCCTCCTCCTCCCCTCCTCCTCCTCCTCCCCCTCCTCCTCCTCCTCCTCCTCCCTCTCCTCTCCTCCTCCTCCTCCTCCTCCTCCTCCTCCTCCTCCTCCTCCTCGTCCTCCTCCTCTCCTCCTCCGCCGCCGCCGCCGCCTCCTCCTCCTACTCCTCCTCCTCCGGGGACAGAAGGTTTCCTCCCGGGTCTGCTTCTGGTGGTCCCCCCGGGAGGCCCCGCAGGGGCCCCGAGGCCCGAGGTCGAGGGAGAGCCGCCGCCGGAGAAGGAGTCGCATCGTCGGACGTCTGGGGAGGAGGAGGGGGAGGAGGAGGAGGAGGAGGAGGAGGACGAGGACGAGGAGGAGGAGGAGGAGAGAGAGGAGGAGGAGGAGGAGAAGGAGGAGGAGAAGAGGAGGAGGAGGACACCTTCGGACGCTGGGGGAGAGGAGGAGGAGAGGAGGAGGAGGAGGAGGAGGAGGAGGAGGAGGAGGAGGAGGAGGAGGAGGAGGAGGACACCTTCCAGCACGCCAGTTTCCCGGTGCCCGAGGCCGCCTGCGAGCGCCTCGTGGCGCAGGCCCTCTGCGCCCGAGTCCTCCTCCCGCGCCCCTTCTCCGCGGCCGCCTCCTCTTCCGGCCAGACTGGCAGAAGGCCGGACTGGCAGATTGGATTGGGCCCCAGGGGCCAATCTGGCCTGGCCACATGGCAGGATTTGGGTTCTTCGCCAGACTGGATTCGCGTTGGCTCCCTCGCCCGATTGGGCCTGCCAGATTGGCGCCGGATCAGCTTCGACTGCACAGTCTTTCCCCCCTCCGCCGTTCTGTGCTCCAGTTTTGTCGGGCCTGTCCCTCTACAGGAGGGATACCCCCAAAATAGTCCAAACAATAGCCTGGGGACGATGTTTTGATTATGTTTTTGAGCATCTGGGGGGCATTTTGTTGAGCAGTTTTCACGTTTCGCCCAGAATCCCCCTGTAGGGGGACAGGCCCGACCCAGCTATAGTTCTGGCGCGGCCCGCCTGCTTTTCGAACGCGCTGGTGTCCGCCCTCGCTGCTGACAAACAGGAGGGGAAAAAACACACAGACACAATGACTCGCCGATCCCCCAGAAAATCTGAAAAATATGGGAAGTGGGGGGTGAAGACAAAAGCCCACAGAAAAATGGAAAGTATATGGGGGATCCAGTTATATTTGTATGTATTTATTTATGTGTGTGTGTGTCCCGCGCCGCACCAGGACATTATGTGCATGTATGCATTTATGTGTATGTATCTGTGTATTTATTTGTGTGCATTTATTTGTGTATTTGTGCGTATGTATTTGCGTCTGTGTATTTATTTGTATTTATTTGTGTATATATATATATATATATATATATATACATGACCGTTTACGCTTGTGTAAGGCAATACTGTTTGGGGGCATCGTTGAACGCCGTCTCCTTCCGTAGCCTCTTTCCAAGGCTTGCAGGGTTTGAGGGGCCTCGGGCGAGCCGACACCTCACTACTTTGGTGCTCGCCCGAGGTCCTCGTCTGCTTCCTCCGGCTCCGACCTGGTCCGCCCCAGGTCGGGGTAGGGACTCCCGAGAGAGAGACGGCGCTGCGAGCGCAAGTGCCCTCTCATGGCCGGAGATCAGGACGAGGAGCTGGACGGGAGCGCGCAGCTGTACACCCCGTCGGGCGACGAGCTGGACGAGGAGGGCGGAGGACTGCCTCCTGTCCCCGCCGAGGATCTGCGGCTCGTCGAAGGCCAGGCGTACTCGTCGACTGGCTACAATGCCCAGGGCGACGTCCAGTGCCGCTTCACGTGGGTCGCCCTTCGCGTCTCCGTCGGAGTCGAGACGTACGCCAGGCCGAGGTTCCTTTTCTCGAGCGACCCGTACTGGGACTGGTGGGCGTCGAACCCAGGCGAGAGGGGTGCTGTGACTGCGCGGCCCCTCGTCCATGTGTGTCGGACGCAGCCGTGCCAGGTCCAGCCCCCGCGGGGCTGCTCAGAGCTGGTGCACATCACAGATGCGACCCCCGTCTCGGCCGACGAGCTGCGGGAGGTCTTTGCGTCGTTCCTCTCGGACAACCCAGACGCGGTCTGGCCCGCCGACCTCTTCGGACCGCGGCTCGCTGGCGGGGTGCCGGCGGAGGCGCCAGCCAGGAGGCCGGCCGCGTCGGAGCAGCCAGGGCTGGACGAGCTTTGGAGCGGCGACGTTGTCGAGGCGGAGGGGAGCAGCCGCCGCGCCAGCCTCCGCGGGAAGCTGGAGGCAGCGCAGGATCGCTTCGCGCGGCTTCAGCAGCAGCGGCGGGCCGCCGCGGGAGCTGCGGAGGCGGTCGCTGCCCTGGACGACAAGCCGCCCGCGAAGGTCCCGCGGCAGGGCGGGCCGCCACCGCAGCGGTCGCTCGCCGAGGTCCTCGAGGACCGCGTGCGGAAGGCGGCGAAGGTCGGGGCAGTTGCCTCGGCCGAGGACGCCAAGGGCGCAGAGGCGGCCGCCCCCGCGGCTGGGCAGGGCGGAGCTGGCGTGCAGGAGCTGCTGACGGCCCTCCTCAAGGCGCTGCAGAGCGCGTCCAGGTCGTCCGACGACCCGTCCTTCGGCGGCGACGGTGGTGTCGCCACTGCCGAGGGCGACTTGCTGCCGAAGGGCCTCGCGTCTCGACGGGCCCACTGCAGGAGATTGGCCCTCGAGCACCCAGGCAGACTCGCGGAGCTGAGCCTGGCGCAGATGGCAGAGTTTCTGGGGTCGCAGGACGGCGGCGGGTCGGTCGATCCGCACGGCCCAATCGTCCTTCGGTTCCTCTTGTCGGTCTACTTGCCGCAGCACCCTGTGAAGGAGATAGGGGGCGAGATCTACCGCGAGCTGCGGACGATCGCGGAGGCGCTGGACCTGTTGCTGCAGGGGCGCACGGCCGCGGTGGCCGACATCCTGGCCCAGCGCTTCAAGGCCATCCAGGTGGCTGTCGGGGACGGGAGCTGGTCGGCGGCGAAGTGGCTCGAGCTGATACCGCCGCGGGACCAGCCTCTCGCGCTGCGCAACGAGGAGGAGGAGATGATCAGGAGCATCCAGCTCGGCGAGCTCAAGCTGGAGGAGCTTGCCTCGCGGCTGCGGCAGAAGCCTCAGGGCTAGCAGGTCGGCCGGGGCGAGGTGGGTTCGGCGTTGCCCCCTCGCCCTGCTGGCCATGCAGGGGGGATACCCCCTGCTGCAGCGCAGGCCCAGGCGCAGAGGCAGCCAGCGGCCGCAGGCTCCGCGGAGGCCGACCGCATGCTGGCCGACAGGGCGGCAGCCCCAGCCCGCTCGGTCGTGCTGACGCGGCCCTGGAAGGATGCCAAGGCGAAGTACCCGAAGAAGCCTGGCGAGACGGTCAAGGCGTACGATGCCCGTCTGCGGAGCCTCGTGCCGACGCTGCGGTAGAGGTCGCCCCGCCGCCCGCAGCGAGCGCTCTTGGGGGGGGCCTGGCCTGCGCGGGCGCCTCTGGGGGCAGCGCTGCGGCCGATGGCCTGCTCAGCGCCGCCGAGGCCCCTCCAGGCCCCCTTCCAGGCCAGGACCCGCTCACCACTTCGGACTTCCAGGACTGGCTGCGCATGCTCACGGTCGGCTTTGGGTCGAGCCTCACTGCCGTGGACTTGTCCGTCACGCTGCTGGGCCTTACCATCACGGACCCTGGGGGTCTGGGCGCCTTCGCTAGGGAGTTCACGATGCGTACGTCCACAAGGCGGGGGAGCGGGGTGCGGGGACGTGACGTCCTCCCGCTGCCCCTGCCCTCTCTCTCCCTGGCGAGGCGATGGATTCGCAGCCGGTGTGGCCCTCGCAGCGGCAGGTGCCGTCTCGCAGGAGTGGCCAGGTCCGTCATGGTGGAGTGCTGGCTTTACATGGAGGTGCTCGGCCTGAACCGCATGTACTGTGGGCGGGCGACCGCCACTTGGCAGCACGAGGGGTCCCTCACGCTGGCGCAGCGGCAGGCCATGGCGCACCTCCTGTCGCGGGCCGAGGTCTTTGCGGAGGACCCCTTCGCGAGCGTGGAGGTGCCCGCGCTGTCGTCCGCCCTCCAGCACGCGGCCATCGACTACAGCGGGGAGCCCACGGTCAAGGCACTCCCGTGCGTGCTCGCGGAGCTGAAGCCGGGCCTGCCGCAGCCAGAGCACGCAGGCGCCTTGGACGCATGCGAGTTCGTGGATGCGGACATCGGCGCCTGGCTGAACGACCCCACGGTGGCGCTGAAGCCCGAGGCTGAGTGGCCCAACCCGCTCCCGAGGGCGCGGGTCAACGTCATCTCTGACAGCGACTGGGAGGCCCTCGCGGTGCACTTGGTGAAGTTGGGCATCTTTACGGTGCTCGAGCCGCATGAGGTGTTCCAGGTGCGGGGCGCTCCGCTCCTCAACGGCCTCTTCGCAGTCGAGAAGAAGGGAGCGCCTGGGCCGGGGGCCGAGCGGGTCACCAGGCTCATCCTCAACATGGTCCCAGGCAACTCGCTCCTCAAGCCGTTCGTCGGTGAGGCGTCTACACTTGCGGCGTCGACGGGGTGGGCGACCCTTCATCTGCCCGAGGGCTCCCTGCTGCTGTGGTCTGGCGATGACCAGAAGGGGGCTTTCTTTGTGTGGCGGATCCCGCGCTGCTGGCATGCTCACATGGCGGTGGGCAAGGCGCTGCGCGGCGACCTGTTTGGGCGCGCGGCGCCGCGGGTCTTCGTCGCCTCAGCTGTCATCTCGATGGGTTGGATGCTCGCCGTGCCGCTGTTCCAGCACATACATCGGCGGCTGTGTCGGCTTCCGCCCCCGCTCGGAGCGGGCCTACCACCAGAGGCAGAGTGGCGGAAGGACACGGTGCGGCCGCTCGCTTTTGCTAAGCAGGGCCCCGTCCTTGCATCTTGGTGGCAGGTATACATCGACGACTTCGACGCCCCCGAGATCATCGAGGAGGCCGCGGCGCTAGAGCTGCTTGGTAGCCAGGCAGAGTTGCAGGCCGCGGCCCGTGCCAGCTACGGCCGTGCGCAGGTGGCGATCTCCTCCGACAAGGCGCACCTCCGCCAGCTTCGCGTTGAGAGGATGGGGGCTTCTGTTGACGGCGTCACGGGGCGGATCGGGGCCCCCCTCAGCAAGGCGTTGTCCGCCTGCGGTCTCGCCATCGCGACGCTCGGCCTGGACTTGGTCCCGTGGAGGCTGGCCATGACTGTGCTCGGCCGCCTTGTCAGGGTCTTCGAGTTCCGACGGCCCTTGCTCAGCATCTTGAATGCAGTGTGGAGGCTTTCAGAGCCGCGGGCGAAGGTCTACCTGACGCGGGAGATGAGGGAGGAGCTGATGACGGCGCTCCTCGTGATCCCGCTCGCCGCTACTTCGTTGAGGAGCCGCCTCGAGGGGATGGCGTCGTGTTCAGACGCGTCCGAGTTCGGGGGCGGGGTCTGCGTGTCGACGGGCCTCCATGAGCAGGCGGAGGCGTCTATCCTCGCCGCCGGCGAGCCTGGCGCTCAGCTGGGCGCGGGGGCGAGGGTCCTCGGCCTGCCAGTCGATCCGCGGGCGCCCTGGACTCGCAGCAATCCGCGGATCCCGCGGGCCATCGTCGCCCGCGTCCTCAGGGTCCTCTGCATCGGGCTGTTCGACGGCATCGGCGGGCTGGCGGTCGCGCTCTCGCGCCTGCCCGTGCGCATCGTCGGGTACGTGAGCGCCGAGACGGACGCCAAGGCCAGGAGGGTCGTACGGCTCAGGTGGCCAGGCGCCATCGACTGGGGCGACGTCAGGACCGTGACCGCCCAGACGGTGGAGGATTTGAGGATCGTCTACCAGTCCGAGGTCGACCTTGTGGTCGCGGGCGCAGGCAGCCCGTGCCAGGGGCTCACGGGGCTGAACGCTGCTGGGCGAGGCCTGGCCGACCCGAAGTCTTCGGTCTTCTTCGAGGTGCCGCGCATCTTCGGGCTGCTGTCAGACGCTTTCGGGGCGCGCTTCAGGTGGTTCGTGGAGAACGTCGCGGGCATGACGTCCAGCAGCCTGCGTGGCATGAGCCAGGCCCTCGGCGTCAAGCCCGTGTTCCTGTGTGCCTCGGCTCTGGTGCCCTGCAGGAGGCCGCGGCTGTATTGGCTGAGCTGGAGCGTCCGCCCCACCCCGCCGCTGGTCCTCCAGGAGCGTGAGGATATGTTCGTTGTCAGCTGCAGTGAGCCGCCCCTGTTGAATTTGGATTGGCGGGATCCTGGGGCGCGCTGGATCGGCGAGCCTGGGCCTTACCCCACCCTCGTGTGCAGCAGGCCCCAGCGAGGCTACCCTTCAGCGCCGCGCGGGGTGAAGAGTGCTTCGCCCGAGGCGCTCGCTCGCTGGCAGTCGGATTCGTACCGCTACCATGTTGCGCTCTACGAAGAGAAAAACCTCTTGCAGGACAGCGACGGGTCCTTGCGAGTCCCTTCGAGCTCCGAGCGGGAGAGGATGATGGGATTCGACGTGCGTTACACGGCTGTAGCCACGAAGGGCTCGAACCAGCAGGATAGCGACGACGCCAGGTCCTTCCTACTGGGCAACAGCTTCAATGTGTTCTCGGTCGCTTGGCTGCTGCAGTGGCTCTTGCTGAGCCTGGGAGCTGTGACGCGCCCGCTGTCCATGCAGGAGCTGGGGCACGTCGGCGAATGCACGCCGTCGTGGGACGAGACGGGCTGCTTCGAGAGCGACGCGGGGGAGCCAGAGACCGAGGCCAGCCGCCTCTTGCTCCTCAGCTACCTCGCCAGGTCCGAGAAGGGCGGGAGCGATGTGCGTCTCGACGTGAACCTGCCGTACCGACCGAAGGGGTGGCCCAGATCGTCGCTGGACCCGTTCGTGTGGAAGTGGCGAGTCGTGCTGAGTATAGCTTGGCCCAAGAGGCGGCAGGCGCACATCAACGTCAGGGAGCTGCAGGCCGCGCTCGCGGCGCTTCGGTGGCGGGCTCGCGCCGCTCGCCGCCACTGCAGCCGCTGGCTCCACCTCGTGGACAGCCAGGTCGTCGCGGCCATCATCACGAAGGGCCGGAGCAGCAGCGCTCGCTTGCAGCCCATGCTCCGGCGCTGGGCAGCGGTCGCGGTCGCGGCCGACATGTACCCGCTGATCGGCTACATCGTGTCGGAGAACAATCCGGCCGACGAGCCATCGAGAAAGCTGTGGCGTGGCTCGCGGCTCAGGGGGCGCGGCAGTCGCGCGCCCTTGGTGCGCAAGGCCGCCCGTGCAGGCCGCCCGTGAGGCGGCGTGACCCGCGAGCCCACACCCTCTCGTCGCTCCGCGTTGGGGTGGCGACCCGCAGGCGGTATGCCGTTGCGGTCCGCAGGCTCTTGCAGTACTACGGCGCTGAGGAGAGTGGCACGACTGCGCTCGCGCTGGCCATGGACGATGCGGACGGCTTGGTCGCTAGCTTCCTTGAGAGGCTCTGGGCTGAGGGCGCTGGCATTGCAGCTGCGAGCAACACCATCGCGGGCGTGGCCTTTTTCTGCCCGTCTTTGCGCAGGAAGCTCGACTTGTCCTGGTCACTCCTGCGGACGTGGCGCCGCCAAGAGCCTGCGGCGCGCGTCCTCCCGCTGACTGCGGAGCTGGTCGGCGGCATGGCGGGCTACGCCATCGCAGCAGGCGCCTTTGATTTCGCCTGCCTTCTTCTCGTCAGCTTTGAAGCGATGCTGCGAGGAGGGGAAGCTTTCAGCCTCACTGCAGGCGACGTTCATGATCGTGCATCGTGTATGGTCATCCGCATTGGCAGCAGTAAGACCACGGCGGGCAAGGATGCAGCTGAGGCCGTGGTGGTGCGGTCTAGGGCCTGTGTGCGACTGCTGCGACTGGTTGTGGCCCATCTCGCGCCTTCAGACAGGCTCTCGCCGAGGTCGCCAAACCAGCTCAGGGCAGGCTTGCAGCGCTTGGCCGAAGCGCTCGGTTTTCGAGGTCTCTTCAGCTGGCACAGTTGCCGGCGAGGCGGAGCAAGTGACTTTTTCTGCCGCTCCGGCTCAATGGAGCAGACACTCGTCAAAGGCCGCTGGGCCAGCACTTTGACTGCGAGAATTTATATTGAAGATGCAGTTGCTGACCTAGTGATGGTCAGGCCGCAGGATGAACAATGTTCGAATGTTCAGTGCGGCCTCCAGATTCTCCGTGAATTTGTCAGATTGTGAGAGTTGAATGTGCAACTTCTATTCCCTATCCAGCCGTCCCTCTTTGTGCCCATTGCATGAGTGTGTGTACATATCTCTCAGCTTCGCTGACTTTCCATGCCTAAGTCTAGGCGGTGACTGGAAGTTAGCCTCACGGTTGTAGAGTTTTTAGAATAGTTTCTCTTAGACGGCGTGGGCGCCAAGGTTGGAGACGTGGGGAGTTAGCTGGTGACCTTCAGGGTGTGCCTTTCTGGTGCCGCACGTTCCAGCGCGTGGCCGAGGGTGTCTGTGTGGGACTTGTGGTCGGCCTCCCACGGGATGGGTGCCTCGGGACCTCGGGAGGTCCCTTGGCTGCCCGTCCTGTTCGGAGGTGCACCGTGTATCGGTGCTGGCCTGTCCCTCCGTGATTCGGGCCCGCGTTTGTAGGTCCCGAGCGGCCCCGCGGGCTGTGGGCGCAGTGGAACCTTCGGCCAGTGTGCTGGGGGGGCGGTGTGCAAGGTCCTGAAAGTAAAGGTCACGTGTCGGGCTAACTTGACCACTGGCGTGGACGTACGCCTCCGTAAAACAGTATGACCGTTTACGCTTGTGTAAGGCAATACTGTTTGGGGGCATCGTTGAACGCCGTCTCCTTCCGTAGCCTCTTTCCAAGGCTCCCACCCGCTACCTCCCTGTAGTCCAGGGCCGCGTCGCGGCCCCTGAACGCGGAGACTGTTCTGTATAGATGCCCCCAGCTACTCCAGGTTGGTGCCCTAAGCCCAAGGAGTTAGCTGGTGACCTTCAGGGTGTGCCTTTCTGGTGCCGCACGTTCCAGCGCGTGGCCGAGGGTGTCTGTGTGGGACCTGTGGTCGGCCTCCCACGGGATGGGTGCCTCGGGACCTCGGGAGGTCCCTTGGCTGCCCGTCCTGTTCGGAGGTGCACCGTGTATCGGTGCTGGCCTGTCCCTCCGTGATTCGGGCCCGCGTTTGTGGGTCCCGAGCGGCCCCGCGGGCTGTGGGCGCAGTGGAACCTTCGGCCAGTGTGCTGGGGGGGCGGTGTGCAAGGTCCTGAAAGTAAAGGTCACGAGTCGGGCTAACTTGACCACTGGCGTGGACGTACGCCTCCGTAAAACAGTCTATATATATTATATATATTATATATATATATATATAATATATATATAAAATTCTAGACGCTTCGCGTATCCCCACCAGCCCGTCCAGAAACGACGCCCAGGCGAGTAGAGGGTCGTCCTGAGGGGCTTTTCGGCGTCTTGGGTGCCTCGGGGGCCTCGGGGGGGCCTCTGTGGGCCGTTCGGGATCCTCTTTGGGGCCTCCTGGGGGCCTCTTGGGGCCTCTTGGGGCCATCTTGGGGCCTTTGGGGGCCTCCTGGGCGCTTCTTGGGGCCATCTTTGCCCCCTCAGGAGGCCAAAATGGGGCCACCATCTCAGTAAAATCAATGATTTTGGCTTCCTCGCCGAGGCCGTTTTGGAGGCTCTGACCGCTCGCGGCCCCCCACGTCCAGGTCCACGGGGAGGGGGTAGGGGGAGGGGTAAACCCCTCCCCGAAGGGAAAGAGGGAGGGGTGGAAGAGGAAACGCCTTAAACCACCGACGCCCAGAGGGCTGGTGGGATTGCCTCGATCAGGGAAGTGGACAGCACACAGAGGAAGCCAGTATGAGACATCTTGGGATTTCTTGAGCCATCTTGGAGGTCATTTTGGGCTCTCCGAGGCGCTCTTGGAGTCATCTAAATCAGTGCCCCCCCAAGAGGCCAACATGTGGCTAAAACCTTAGTGCAAACAATAGTTTGACATTATCGCCGAGGCCTCTGGGAGCACCTTGGGTGCCTCTGGGGGGTCTCTTGGGGCCTCTTGGGGGTCTCTTGGGGGCCTCCTGGGGGACTCTTGGGGGGCCTCTTGGGGCCATCCTGGGGCCATCCTGCGGCCTCTTGGGGCATCCTGGCAAACCCCTCATACGTTTCGTGGCCCCACAGGGAGCTCCACCGAAGCTTCATTTCGGCACACCCCTGTCGAGGATCGTGACGCCCCTCCTGTCCAGGTCAGTGGGGAGGGGGTAGGGGGAGGGGTAAACCCCTCCCCGAAGGGGAAGAGGGAGGGTTGGAAGAGGAAACGCCCTAAACCACCGACGCCCAGAGGGCTGGTGGGATTGAGGCGTCGAGTAAGGGAGTGGTCAGGAGTAATCACATTTCTCGGGACAGTCATGTGATCTGGCGGATAAAGAGAAGGGGGACAGGAGTATCATAGTAGGCAGACACGGATGAGGATGATGATGATGATGATGATGATGATGATGATGATGATGATGATGATGGTGGTGGTGGTGGTGGTGGTGGTGGTGATGATGATGTTGATGATGATGGAGAGGATGATGATGATGATGAGGAGGAGGAGGAAAAGGAAGAGGATGAGAAGGCGGACGAGGAGGAGGAGGAGCAGGAGGAGGAGGAGGAGGCGGAGGCGGAGGAGGAGGAAGAGAAGGATGAGCAAAACACATGACGAATATAAGAGCCTCCTAGGATCTCTTTTCGGAGTAGTCTTGGAAGTCTCTTGAGACGTCTGGGGAGCTTTCCAATGGCCTCAGGGAGACTCTTGAGGTTTCTTGGGAGTCTCTTGGGAAGCTGTTTTGGGAGGCTTGGGCTCCTCTTGGGCCCGTCTGGGCGCCCTTGAAGGCCTTGCTGGGGCGCTTTTGGGGCAATTTTGGAGGACATCGGCCAAGGAAGTGGGGTTCCCTAATTACAGCCCCCCCCCCAGGAGCTCCAAAAATCGCTTCCTGGACCCCTCTTGGATCGCTCTTGGAGCGCTCGTGGCCGCTCTTGGAGCCATCCTGAGGCTCTCTTGGGCCCCTCTTGGAGCTATCTTGAGCCATCTTGGAGCCATCTTGACGCGTCGGATGTGCATCGCAAGCGAAAAAGTGAGAACACCAAAAACATTGATTTTCCCCAGGGTTTTGAAGCATTTTGGCCTCTTGGATGCATCCTAATGATGCTCTTGTGGGCACTTGGAACCGTCTTGGGGAGTTCTTGGAGCGTCTTGGAACATCATAGGGACCATCTTGAGGCATCTTGCGCTATCTTGAGCCATCTTGGAGGTCATCTTGAGCTCCCTGAGGCCCTCTTGGAGCCGTGTTGGGCCGTCTTGGACGCTCTAACTACCCGCGGCCCCCCCTGTCCAGGTCAGTGGGGAGGGGGTAGGGGGAGGGGTAAACCCCTCCCCGAAGGGGAAGAGGGAGGGGTGGAAGAGGAAACGCTCTAAACCACCGACGCCCAGAGGGCTGGTGGGATTTGTGTGTATTTATTTGTGTGTCCCAGGGTCCCCTCGGACAAGAAAACACGCCGCCGCGCCGCTGGAGGAGGAGCAGGAGCAGGAGGAGGAGGAGGAGGAGGAGGAGGAGGCGGAGGTGTTAACATGTAAGCATTCAGGTGACTGGGGAGTGAAGGTGCCCCCGTTACCTTTGGCTTAAGTGTTTAACGGCTGAAGCTACCGAGATTCGCTTCGCCGTGCGGAAGTAAAAAGGTGACCGATCGTCATCGCTGTCAGCGAGCTCCCGTGCAGAACCCTCCTCGGGGTTTTGCATGGTAGCGGAGCGCGGTTGCCATGGCGGCGGCGGCGGCCGCTGCAGCTAGGCCCGCGCAGGGCGACCCGCCGGTCAACCTTAACGTGCCGGCGGACAGAGATGCATGGGTCAACATGGACCCTAACCGCTTCAACGACCTGTGCGAGCAGGCGTGCCTGAACGGGGACTTCAGTTACGTTCAGACGGCGTTACTTGCAATTCGTTATGGACTTGCGACGTTCATTAACGAACGAGTAACACAGGACCGAAGGGAAGTGTCGAACGTTGAGGCATTTCAAATGTTACAGAGCGCTCAGAAGACCAACGGCATGTTGTTAGCGATAACGAAGAGAAGCGCTGCGCTTGAAAGGGATGCTCGCAGGTTGGTAGAAAGAGTTACCGAGTTGGAGACCAACAGCGAAGTACAAGAGAAGTTAATTGAAACATTTGGTCAACTTTCGGAAGCAATCAAAGGCGGAAGCGGAAGTAAGCACGGGAGCGGTAAACCGATAAGCGAGTACGAAGCATTACAGGCGTTAAAGAACTTCAGTGGAGAAAGAGCAAAGTTCAGAGACTGGAACGACAAGTTCTTAAACGCGCTTGCCCAAGTAAAACCGAGTTACCGACCGGCACTGAAAATGTTGAACAAGAAGTTGGAGACACTCGACGGGGTTGTCCCAGAGGAAGATGATGATGATATCATACGCATAATGAACGGTCGGTTAACAGCAAGCGAATACTTAAAAGGCAAACCAAGCTAAACAAGCAGAGGATGACAACAAAGGAGATTATGAGTTTACCGAGGGAGACAAAACTCAAATGGAGGAAGACTTATTGTACATCCTTAACGAAAAGCTTGAAGGTGCAGAAGCAAGGGGAAAATTAAAGGGACTCATGGATGGTGACGGAATTATGGCTTGGCAAAAGGTTTACAAATGGTACTCGGCTGTTACCGGAGCGACCCTTTCCTCAAAGATGACGCGCGCTCTGAACCCTGAGCCGCCCAAGAAAATTACCGATACCGTTGCCCGACTTGAGGAGTGGAGCGCGTTAGCGGAGAATCTTGAAAAGTATGGCAAGGATTACTCACTGCCCCTCCCCTTTAAGGTTACCGCGCTCAGGGCAATAATGGTGCATGCGAATGATTGGTTTGACGAGTGGCAGCAGGCGCGTTGGCGGACGCCCGACGCACTTAACGTTGACTTGTTCCAAAAGGTATACTCCATGTGTGAAGATTGGGCGCGTAAAAAGAAACTCGACTCAGACACTAAAAATAAAGATGCGATGGACATTGGAAATATTAACGAGACGAGTCAAGGGTCCGAAAATGTCTGGGATCAGATAGGATGGGTTGACGAAGATGGAAATTGGTGGCCAGAGGGCGGATCTTGGAGTTACGGGTCCTGGGCTAATGAAAGTGAAACTGGAGATCATGAGGAAGCCGACGCCGTAAACAAGGGTAAAGGCAAAGGCTCAGGCCCCAAATGTTACAATTGCGGAGGCATGGGTCATTTAGCCAGGAACTGCACAAAGCCTAAACAGTTCACGAAAGGAGGCAAAGGTGGCAAAGGCGGCAAAGGCAAAGGTTACCGCGCCACCTATGGATCCTACATGAAAGGTAAGATTGGAGGCAAACAAGGTGGTAAAGGTGGCGGCTCGCGGGGTGGAAGTTACGGTGGCCAAGGAAGATTTACCCCCCGCAGCGAGCGTGAGTGCTACAAGTGTGGCGCTAAAGGGCACATTGCCGTTAACTGCCCAGGTCCCAAGAAGACCGCCAACGAAGTTGAGCAAGAGAGACCAACGGTAGACGCGGAAAGTGAACAAACCACTTCGTTTGGCCAACCGCAGCATGTGCTCAGTGTTGAGATGAATGATGAAGTGAACGTGCCACCGGAACCGCCCACAGCTGAGGAGATTAACGGACAATGGGCACTGCCCTCGCATTCCAGAAAGAAAATGGCGCGTAAAGTCGCAGTGGACCTGAGAAAAGCTTACCAGGAGCATCAGTGTAACGGGAACTGCAATAATGTAAATCAGTGGGGCCAGAGGATAAGTAAAAGCAAAAAGCAGGAAAAGTGTTGGTTGGAGAAATGTGGAGAAATTGGGCTAATCGAAATGCGAGACTGTGATCCAGAAATTAACGCGGTGCCACCTCAGAGTACAACGCACGAAACAATCGTGGTTACCGTGGACTCTGGAGCGTACAACACGGTGGGACCCCCAAGAATAGGCACCTACTTCCCCATTAAACAGACAGATGCGTCAAAGCAGGGAAGACACTACAGCGCGGCAAACGGAACGACGATAAAGAATTACGGGCAGCGAGTAGTCACCGGCAAGAATGAACATGGAAACTCAGTCAGCATGCCAATTCAAGTAGCGGAAGTCAACAAAGTTCTGGGATCTGTCAGAGAAATGGTAAACGCTGGAAACAGAGTTGTATTCGACAAGGACCTTAACGGGAGATCCCTGAGTCATATTATGAATAAGGCCACGGGTAAATGTACGACCATCCACGAGAAGAACGGCACGTTCCAGTTTAACATCATGGTGCCGAAGGGGCCAGTGGAGGCTGTCAAGCCCAAGAGTGAAGTAAACGCAGCTGAGGGTTTTCCGCGGCCGGGAACCCTCGAGGCGGACCTGTTCTACTAAGCCCCTCATTACTCGTAAGACCAAGCGAAAACTTAAACGTCTTTAGCGCCGAAGAAGGCGAAGGGAGTGAAAGTGGGGGCAGCGAAAGTGAGTTGAGTGACGTAGAAGACGTGTTTGTGAGTGACGAAGCAGAGTTACCGAAGAAAGTTTACTGTGACATGAGACCGTCAAAGGAGGAAGTTGAGGCGCACAATGCAACGCATTTACCTTACCGAAGTTGGTGCCCACATTGCGTTAGAGGCAAAGCGCGTAGGCGCAATCACAGGAGACGTAAAAGGGAAAGGAACGGAGGTGTACCAGTAATTTCAATGGATTACATGTGGCTTAAAGGAAGAAAGGAAGAAGGCGAAAGTGCCAGCAATGGTAGCCCAATTCTGGTCATGCATTGCAGGGAAACCAAATTAACGTGGAGCCGAGTGTTGTTGAAGAAAGGGGTGGATCCATACTCAGTAAAAGTGGGATGTGACATGATCGGCTTCACCGGATATAAGAAGGTTATACTTAAAAGTGATGGAGACGCGGCAATTACGGCGCTGGCCAACAGGATTAAAGCGTCGAGTGACCTTGACATGGGTGTTGAAGTCAGTCCGGTGGGCGATTCAAAGGCCAACGGTGAAATTGAGAGAGCTGTTAGAACGGTGCAAGGACAAGTCGACATGGGGGGGGGGGGGGAAGGGAGGGGAGGGAGGGGGGGGGGGGGGGGGGGGGGGGGGGGGGGGGGGGGGGGGGGGGGGGGGGGGGGGGGGGGGGGGGGGGGGGGGGGGGGGGGTGGGGGGGGGGGGGGGGGGGGGGGGGGGGGGGGGGGGGGGGGGGGGGGGGGGGGGGGGGGGGGGGGGGGGGGGGGGGGGGGGGGGGGGGGAGGGGGGGGGGGGGGGGGGGGGGGGGGGGGGGGGGGGGGGGGGGGGGGGGGGGGGGGGGGGGGGGGGGGGGGGGGGAGGGGGGGGGGGGGGGGGGGGGGGGTGAAGAGCGCCTTGGATGCCAATTACAAGACCGAGTTTAGTGAAAGCCATGCGATTATACCATGGATGGTAAGTTATGCGTCTTCTCTGATTAACAAATTCACGATATATACATATGGAAAGACAGCCCATGAAAGATGTAGGGGGGGAAAGTTTAACAAACAAATTCCTGAGTTCGGTGAATGTGTCATGTATTTAAAGACGCCTGCGCACAAAGGCCGTGAAAAGCTTGAAATGAGATGGGAAAGCGGAGTGTTTTTGGGAATTAACGAGAAGAGTCAGGAGCTCATCATTGGAACACCGAACGGAGCGATCAAGGCGCGCGAGTTCAAACGAAAAGGAAGTGAAGCGGAAAGATGGAATATGAACGAAATCACCGAGATGAGGGGGTTACCTTGGCAGCCTGACCCCAGCACGGCAGGAATGGAGTTACAGTCTAGAATTATGGTCCCCATGGACTTACCAGAGCAAGAGTTAACGGCGCCTGAGACGAAGCCGCTGATTGCGCGAGGAATAGCCGTAAAGAAGCACGAATATCTGAAAATGGGACCGACGCCGGGATGTTACGGGTGTAAATGCCTAGTTAGAGGCGACAAAGAGCATAAACCACATAATGCTGATTGCAGAGCTCGCGTGATCGAGTGGTTAAAAAGACAAGAAAGCCCAAACATACAAGCAAGGTTAGCCTCGGCCCAACTGAGACTCGAAGGTAAAAGCCGCGCGTCTGAAAGTCAAGATCAGGGATCAGAAAGTCGAGCGAAGAGACCGAATCTTAACGTGCCACCCCCGCCGGGCGCCAAAGTTGAGGATGCAAAAGATGAGTGGGTGATAAAAGGAAACAAAGTTATCTGTCAACACAGGCGACCAAGAAGAGAGTTAGCCTTTCCCACCAATGGTGGATGCCCTGTCGATTGGGATAAACTTAAGCCCAGGAGATTTACCCATGCCATTCTAAACGACAGCGGTGAAATACGTGAGCATGAAGATGCTTGGTACGGCAAAGAGGGAGATGAACAAACATGGGCAATGGGAAACCCCTTTAACGGTTATTGGACCGGGTGGACCGAGTTTGAAATTGAAGATGAAGAAATGAAGGACCCACCAAGTGAACCGATTAAACGGAAAGCAGATGGTGACCACGACGAAGAAGATCAGCAGGCAACCCAGCATCGCCAACTTAACCCGGAACAAGATGAAGATATGTCAGAAGTAAACGATATCAGACTGGGACTCAACATGATGGGATTTGACTCTGAGCTGGTTGAGTGGTTGATGAGCGGGGAGTTGGACGTCGTGCATCAGTTAAACGAAGTAAGGAGGGCCGCCAAGCTTCACGGCTCGAATCAACATGAAACTCAGGCGCACGTAACCGAGGCATATTCGCCAGTAAGGGTTACGGGCATGGCAGAGAAAAATGCGATTGATACCTGGGTTAGCAATGGACTTAACAACGTGCGACCAACATGGTAACTCATGGGACTTTAACGTGCCAGCCATGCGAGCGAAAGCAAAAAAGATAGTTAAGTCCAAGTCAGCCCTGTTACTAGTGGTGAGTCCCATGTGCGCAGCCTTCAGCAGGCTCCAAGCGTTTAACTTCAAAAGATTAGGTGCTGACCGAGTAAAACAAATGTTGGACTACGGGATCAAGCACCTAACATTTGCGATGGAGCTTTGTGAAATTCAACGGCGAAATGGGTTATACTTTCTGTTTGAACATCCCGCGGGTGCGACCAGTTGAAGTACATCAACAGTACAACGGTTGCTCAGAAACAAAGATGTTAAAGCTTACAATGGAGACTTATGCTGTTACGATTTGAAGCAGATAGTCAAAGGTGAGGAGATGTTCATTAAAAACCAACCAAGTTCATGACAAACAGCCTGGCCATAGGCCGTGAGTTAAGTTGGAGGTGCAAGGGGCAACGCCGACACATGGAGTTAATTGGTGGCGGAAGAACTCACCGATCAGAAGTTTATCCAGACAAGTTGCGCCGAGCGATATTGAAGGGACTTGTGGAACAAATGAAGATTGACGGACGTCAAGGAGATACATTTAAAGAGCAGGAAACGGCAAATATGGAAGTTGATGAAGAGGGGCAAAGTGAAATGCAGATAAACGAAACTAATTGGGCATGTGACCATGCGGACCAAGACAGAGAGCACAGGCACCAGTTAACATGGGCGAGAAAAGACTATGGAACCAAAATATTGATGTTGCCAGGATCAAGTGGACCACAATGGAGCTCATGTGTTAGGAGACTTACCGTTGACTTGGACACTGGGAAAGTTATCGAAGACAGGTCCGTGAACGAGATCACGGGCAGAGAAAGGAGGATAATGTTCAAGCAGGGACCGGTTAACATTTCTACCACCTTTACATATGCAGCTGTTGGCGAGACTGCCCCACACAAGTGGAAGTGCAGTGCATGTGAACATGGGGGCTGGCTCAAAACGCCCAGTACCTGTGCAGCGTGTGAAAAGGTTGGCACAGTTAAACCTCTCCCCATGAATATGATTAACGTCGCTCACAAGGAGAATCGAGAGATAACCCAAGCATGGGGCGATGTTACAGGAAACGAACTTGATCTTAAACTAACACTGAAAGCGCGTCAGGAAGAGATGGGGCAGTTTAGAAAGCACAAAGTTTACGAGAAAGTGAAAGAAGAAGTGTGCTGGCAAGTTACGGGGAAGGCACCGATTGGAACCAGATGGATAGATATTAACAAAGGAGATGAGTTAAGCCCTGACCACAGGTCAAGGCTAGTGGCCCAACAAGTTAAATACAACTCCAAAGAAAAGAATATATTTGCGGCTACGCCCCCACTGGAAGCACAGAAGCTACCCTTCTCAATGGCGGTTACCGAAGGAGTGGGATTTAAGAAAGGCGAGCGCGAGAAAGGATTTAAGCTGGCATTCATTGACACTAAACGAGCTTACTTTTACGCTCCTGCAGAGAAAGACATATTTATCAGGCTACCGGACGAGGATTACGAGCCGGGCATGTGTGGAAAGTTACTGAAGTCAATGTATGGAACAAGAGATGCGGCAAGCAACTGGGAAGACTGTTACATGGACTTTGCCATTAAAGTTGGGTTCAAGAGTGGAGTTGCGTCACCGTGCGTGTTTAAGCACGAGACCCGAGCCCTATGGTTAACGTTCCATGGGGATGACTTTACTCTACTAGGTGGTGACCTTGATCTCGATTGGTTTGACAACAAAATAAAGGAGGAGTTTGAGGTAAAGGTGAGAGGACGACTTGGACAGGGGGAGGAAGACATGAAGGCGATCAGGATTCTTAACAGGATTGTGGAGTGGACTGAGGAAGGATTGAGATATGAGGCTGATCAAAGGCATGCGGAAATAATTGTGAAAGAGCTTGAACTTGAGGGAGTTAAAGTGAGGACTGAGGTGCCAGGTGAACGCATTCCAGTTGAAGAGGGAGACGAGGTAGAACTTTCGCCCAGCACGACTAAGCGAAATCAGGCATTAACTGCTAGAGCGAATTATTTAGCTCAAGACAGATCGGACATACAGTATTCAGTAAAATAACTTGCTAGGACCATGTCAAAGCCAACTATGGGTTCTTGGAAAGGTCTAATCAAGCTAGGAAAGTATTTGAAGTATCACAGCAGAAGCAGTTACGTGTATCAGTATCAAGAACAGCCTCGAGAGTTGACGATTTGGACGGACACAGATTACGCAGGATGTAAACGAACTAGGAAGTCTACGAGTGGAGGAGTAGTGATGTGGGGTAAACACCTTATAAAATCTTGGAACACAACTCAAAGTGTAATTGCATTATCGTCAGGGGAAGCAGAATATTACGGGCTTGTGAAAGGAGGATCAGTCGGACTAGGACTTCAGGCAGTGTTGAGGGATTTTAACTTGGAAGTTGAGATCACCTTGAAAAGTGATGCCACGGCTGCAATTGCAATTGCGAGTAGACGAGGTTTAGGAAAAGTAAGACACATTGAAGTATGTCAACTGTGGCTGCAGCAGAAGGTAAAGGAGGGGGTGATTCGAATTGTGAAAGTAGGTACACATGAGAACGTAGCAGATGCATTAACCAAGTATGTCAGTCGTGAGAGCATGAGCACACACCTGCTAAACACAAACCAAAGTGCATTAACAGGTCGGCCCAGCCTTGCGCCGGCCACCGAGTGTTGACATCCGCAGCTCATTTCTGTCAAGCAAGCAGTCTTGATTAAGGCTTCCTCCATCCTTTACCTCTTTCCCTCGAGCGTGAACGAAAGCATGGCGGACCATCAAGTCAACGTCACGATCAACGGCGCGGCGGTCGACCAGAGCCCGCCTGGGGCAGGACCGGTTACGCGCGAGAACCTCAATCGCCGTGTCGACGATATCGTCAACGTGGCTCATGCGTTTACCGTGACCCTCACCAACATGGCCATTAACTTCCACGGGGCCTATGATAAGCACGTTGACGAGATGCAGAGGGTTGCCGATGACATGGCGCGGAGGATCGTTGACTTAACGCAGCAGAACACCGCGTTGGTTCACGCCAGTGACGATGTCAACGAGAACCTCAAGAGGGCGCAGGACGAGGTTAACAACCTTGTGGCGACGGTGACAGAGTTGAACATCAAGAATCGCGACTCGGAGGTTAACACGGCGGAGAATGCAACCAAGTACCGGCACATTAACGAAAATATCGGTTGCCTCTTGAATACCGCCAGGCGCCTTGCCGAGAATATCACGCCCCTGCAGGACTTCGAAGGTGAACGTGATGCGGCGCTACGTATGCTAGTGGGAGTTACCGAGAGGCTTGAGGGTTTGCAGAAGTTCTTGGATGACCCGATCAACTCCTCGGTTACCGATATTCCGCAGGTGCCGCCGCCGTTGCCTGGGTCGCCCCCGACGGCAGCACCCGCCAAGGCGCCACCCGTTGCCGCCGCCGCGGCAGTCGGGCCCATGGCCGCGGGCGCGCCCCCAGCGCAGCAGGTTAACGTGGCTCCGCCAGGCAAGGCCCCCCCTACTCAGGACCTGGCTGGCGTAACCGCTAAAGCCGGGGGGAGTCGGCGGTCCGTGTCACCGAACAAGATTCGACCGTCACCGTTGAGCCGGCAGGGCGGTGAAGAGCCACAGCCTGTTTACAAGCGGGCGCCGAAGGCCATGCGTGAACGTCAACGGGAGCTGGAGGAGTTGATGCAGATAGGCATGAAGATGGACGAGGATCGAACGGTTGGTGGTCAACGTGATGAGGCGCCAAAGGATCCTGCCCCCGTCGTAAATGCGAGGCCGGCCAAGCCGCCCCCTCCGGGGCTCGGCGAGTCCAGAGCGGCAAGCAGCGTTGCCGGCGTGAAGCCCCCGCCTCCAGAGCCCAAGAGGTTACCGATCCAGCGCGTCCCGCCACCGCAGCCTCAAGTCGTTAACCGCGCGACTGATCAGGTTGAGGGGTACTCCAGGACCGTCGCCAAGGCGGTGTACCGCCCGCTGTACCACGTCAACGGTCGCATGTCCATGCTGAACGACAGGAGCGACGACTACGACGTTAACTTTCGGGCGGAACCTGACCCCAGAGAGGTGGTAGCCTTAACGATGAAGACACGTGATAACTGGCGCAGGTTTGAGGGCAACTTCGTCGGGCACGTGGCGAAGGCGGGGTTAACGACCCCTGGCGGCAGGTCCATTCAGGGCAAAAAGATAAAAAAAAAAAAAAAAAAAAAAAAAGAAAAAAAAACAGAAAAATAAAAACAAACAAATAAAAAGAAAAAGAAGGAAAAAAGCAAACAGAGCAAAAAAAAAAAAAAAAAAAAAAAAAAGAGACAAAGAAAACTAAAAAAAAAAAGAAAACAAAAAAAAAAAAAAAACAAAAGTAAGAAAATAAATAAAAAAAAATAAAAAAGATAGAAAAAAAAAAAAAAAAAAAAAAAATAGAAAATAAAAAAAAAAAAAAAGAAAAAAGAGAAAAAGAAAAAAGAGAAGAAAAAAAAAAAAGGAAGGAAAAAAGAAGACAACAAGAAAATAAAAAAAAAAAAAAAAAAAAAAAAAAAATAACAAAAAAGAACAGAAAAAAAAGAAAAAAAAAAAAAAAAATATAGAAGGGGGGGGGAGAAAAAAAGAAACACCGGGCGGGAGCTTAACGATTACGAGGACGTGTTCGTTGACATCTTCGGCCAACACGCTTACGGTTTCATCGGCTATGCCGTGTTGAAAGGTCCGATCAGCTGGAGATCTCAGTTAACGGACAAAGAGTTGACCAAGCATGATGAATGGGTTGACGCGGTTGGGCACGTGCAGTCCCTATTTGACGATGACTACGTGCCACCGCTCTACCTTAACGAGCTTCACTCATCGTGGTTTGAGCACCACAGTTGCCCGGACACGCAGGTGTACGTCAACAAGGTGCCGGAGATGAACGAGAAGCAGCTTAACGGTCTCCTCTTAACGTGGGCAGGAATGCTGCCCCGCGGCAACCCCACCGTGATCTCTGTTAAGCACCTGGTAGAGGACACCCATGGGCCGCACGGTTACATCTCGACTGGAGTTGCCGTGATTCGCTTTGCGACGCCCGATCTCGCCAGGCTTTACTGCCGTTACATGAACGGGCTCCAGGTGCATTACCGTAACTACTTCATCGACGACCCCGAGGTCAGGAGCACCGCGGAGTTAAAGGGCAGTATCAGCAAGCCTCCAGTCTACTGGCACCAGACCATCTTGGAAGTTGCCCTTAACGATCAGGGATCCATGAGGGCACTTTACCGTGATAATTGGCCGGCCGATCATGTCACCGAGCGTAAAAGCGATCACCGTGAGAAGCTTTGCTGGTTTGGCTGGTTACCGTGCGTCGACTTCCCCAACTGGCTTACCGATCCGGCCTGGACTGTGAACCCGTTTACCGGCGCTGCGGTCGAAGAGCACCTCCGTAACAATCCAGGCGGTGGGCCTCTGTTAAAGGCTCCCCACGCCAGTTACTGGAGAGCCATCGGCACTTACCACAACATCGTTGACGGCTCAATTAAGAGCTACGATGAGGGGTGCTGGCTTGACGACGAGGAGCGCATTAACGCGTACATGGACAACGACTACTATAGCCCGATGCAGGCCCTTAACAGGGTGTCGTCCTACACCGCAGCCGGTGTGGGCCATCGCGGGTTACCGAGGTCGAGGGGTTCACGAGCCCCGTCGGCGAGGCGCCCGCGCCGTCCGTGAAAGATGGCAGGCAGTCAGCATGCTGCAGTTCACGCTCTTCCTCATCTCCCTTCTTAACTTGGCTTAACGATCGAGTGGCGGCAGCTTGTTGAGCTGAGTTTGTTTGCATGCGCATCTCTTGTTGTTACCGCAGGTATTGGCGAATAAAAAGCGAAAGCAATCAAAATCATCCAAATGCTAGCCTGCTGTGTAAACTTTAGATGCTTCGTTTGAACTTGTGACAGTAAAAGCGTTTACTCGAGCTCAGGTTACATGTGTGAGAAACTTGGTGCTCGTAAGCGCCGTCACGAGACATTTCGAATTCAACAGTGTGATGAAGAGACTTAGCGTCATTTGCGTGCGACGTTTTGTATAGTTTGACCTGTTTTTGTGATTGTAGACGCCTCCCCGTCATCCTATACGGACGAGCGTCCGAGGGGGGGTGTTAACATGTAAGCATTCAGGTGACTGGGGAGTGAAGGTGCCCCCGTTGCCTTTGGCTCAAGTGTTTAACGGCTGAAGCTACCGAGACTCGCTTCGCCGTGCGGAAGTAAAAAGGTGACCGATCGTCATCGCTGTCACCGAGCTCCCGTGCAGAACCCTCCTCGGAGTTTTGCAGGAGGAGGAGGAGGAGAAGAAGAAGAAGAATAATAAGAAGAAGACGTCAGCATGTTTGTGCCCATGTATTTTTGTCGGGCTCGGCCATTTGTTGCGCGAGTTCGTTGGGGGTCCTCCTGCCCCCCCTAGCCTCGCTTCTGCGCATCCTGGCTCGAGATGTAGTAGTGCCCTTCGCGTACTGTACAGTCAGCTAGTTTCTTGGAGAGGTATGCAGTCAACGCGGATAATAAGGATGAGCGTCTTCCCAAGGTTACCCTTGCATCCTCGCCCTTTCGGTGCACCCTTGGCCACTTTCGCTGGCCGTGCCCCGCTCGAGGAGTGCCGACATGACACTCCCAGCCCCGTGCGTCCGCACCGTGCGCCCTTGCTGTGCGCGTTGACTGGACCTCAGGGGCAATGTCAGGGGGGGATAGTCGGGGGTGGACAGAACCCCCAACAATGACACGTCGATTAGTGAATTGTCCGTTTTCGGTTCTCAAGATGGCGCCGCGGCCGTTATCTTCCAGGCTTGCGCCCGCCAGGTTTGGGCCTCGGGTCGTTTTCACTAAACCACGTTTTACTAAAGGGGGGTCTGTCCATCCTCGAGAGGTGGATCGACGATCCTCAGGACGCGTGTTGGCCCAACGTGTGTTTACCCTGGCCAGCCCCACCGGCAGCGCGCAGCCCGCGCCGGCCCTCAGAACGCCGCCCGCGCCATGCCGAGGGGCTCCGGCGGACAAGCACGCGCTGGCGCTATCGTCGCGTGTAGATCGCCGATAGGGAGACCTGGTGGCCGACCCCGCCCGGGAGCGTGCGGATGCCAGGCAGGGGGCCGGCCTCCGACGTCCTATATCGGCGACCCGCCGCCGTGACGCCACCCGGGTCGATGCCCCCCCCCCCCCATCGGCGAGCTGGCCCCCGGTGGGAGGAGGAGGAGGAGGAGGAGGAGGAATTGGGTGAGAGGGGGGAGGTAGTCGAGTAGGATAGGATGAGGAGGGAGGAGAGTGAAGAGGTGGGGAGGAGGATGCGGAGTGAGGAGTAGAGAGGAGGATGGGAGAGGAGTGAGGGAGGATGTCCTCCGCGCCACAGCTCGGGACTCCCGCGGTTCCGTGCGGGACGGCCGGGGGTCCCGACGCCCTCGGCCAGGCTCCAGCTGCTGGAATGCATCCTCCTCCTCCTCCTCCTCCTCCTCCATCCTCCTCCTCCTCCTCCTCCTCCTTGCTCTCCTCCTCCGCCCTCCTCCTCCTCCTCCTCCTCCCCCTCCTCCTCCTCCTCCTCGTCCTCGTCCTGCCCCCCCTTCTCCTCCACATTTCCGAGACGCCGAGAGCCAGCGAGGGCGTCCGAGGACCTCGAGCCCCGAAGCCTCGGCCCCCCCCCCCCTCTCGCTGCCCCATCAGTGCCTGGGCCTCTTCATGCATGGTGATGGTCGCCCTGCTCTGTAGCCTGCTCGTGGCTTTGCCGTCGGCGGCCTCCGCCCTGGCAGTCGTCCCCTCGACCGATGGGGAGGCGGCGGTGGAGCTGGTGCAGATGCTGGCCGGCACTCAGCTGTCCGACAGGATGAGCAACGGCAACACCCTGCCTCAGGTGAAGATCAGACTACGTTGGGGGCGCGCATCAAGAAACCATGTGCTTTTCGTCAGGGTATCTTGGGTTTCTTCGCTCCGCGCGCTGCGCGGTGACTTCCCACAGCCGTGGAAGAAGCTGCTGCGTTCAGGGTGCTCCGGGGGCTTCCCCTCAGGTGCACCTCGCGCGCGGGTTTTCAGGGTTGGGCTTCTTGCAAGGGTTTCTTGCGGCCGCGCCCGCACTGTATGAGACTGTGAGGCTTAGTCGAGGTCAGGCCTCGCTCGCCACAACGGGCGCGTCAGAGCAGCTAACCCTCGGTGCCTGAGTGGCACGACTCCTGGAAACGAACCTTCTCAAGAAACGACGGCCGAGGGATCAGCAAAACCATGTTGTTTTCCACCTCGGAATCCATCAGCGGAGGGGGGGGGTGAAGCGGCTCAGAGGAGGACGAGGTACCGATACCGATACCTCGCCCTCGCTGCTGCCTCCTTCGGCCTCCTGGGAGACCCTCGCCGCCACGGCTGGATCCGCCTCGAAATCCTGGTCAGCTACGCACCCGGGGAGCGGTCCGGGGAGCAGCTGCATCCGTCTCTCACGAGCGGAAGGAGGACGGACACGCACATGAATCCACGCTGGTCTCGAGAGTACGCATTGCGCGAATGTTCGTGTCGTGCGGCAGGTCTCGCGGATCGAGGGGCCGTGTTCACGTATATAGCTGGGCGCGTACGTCCTTTGTGGACCCGCTGGTATTTCTCGGGCTCCCCCAGGGGCAGGGGCAGGGGCGGGCCGAGACGGCAGCAGCTTGCCCTCTGGGGAGCCCCCTCGTCGCGGCGGCGGGGCGCAGCCAGGAGAACTGGCGCGTCTGGACCTCGAAAGGGGTCAGGAGGAGGAGGAGGAGGAGGAGGAGGAGGAGGAGGAGGAGGAGGAGGAGGAGGAGGAGGAGGAGGAGGGGAAGGAGGAGGAGGAGGAGGAGGAGGAGGAGGAGGAGGAAACTGATTTTGACAACAGACAGCCGCATACATGCAGATCAAGCGGTGTTCCGAGCGGGCCCGCGCCAGGGAGGTACAGTGAGCGGCTTGAATAAGGAACACTTACTTTTGAAAAGGGGCTCGGTCGTTCCTTAGGCTTGCATGCGTTATTTAGTGTTCCCTATGCGTTATGTATTTTTTGTTCATCGTTTCCTATGCGTTATTCCTTGGAAGAAAGGGGCTTCGTTCCTTATTTATCGTTCCTTAGGTCAGGCCGATGACTGTATGCCCAGCGCCGATCCGAGAAAATCCGCGCGGAGCTCCGAAAGTGTCAGTTTGTGCAGTTTTCTGTTCCTCCATCAGGTGAAGAGGCCTTGGGGGTTCAACGACTGGGCCCCTCACACCTCTGGCAGCCTGAACGACAACCCGTGGTGGTTCCACACCGCCGAGAGGACGTTCATGGGCTTCAAGTGCTCGCATCAGCCGTCGCCCTGGCTGGGAGACTGGGGCTACTTCAGCATCATGCCAGACATCGGCAGCCATACCGCCAGCTCCCAACCTGAGTATTTCACACGACAGAAGAAGGAGCCGCCCAACGGCTACCTGCACTACTCTCCGCAGGAGTCCACGTGGAAGCCGTACCTCTTCAGCACCTCGCTGGGGAAGGATCGTCAGGCTTGGACGGCGAGATCTGTACACATCCACCGCCGCCGGCCAGGCCCATTCCTGGACCCAGGAGCGGCGCACAACGCCTCCCTGGCCAAGCCAAGGGGGGGGGGCGCGCGCCGCTCCGGGGCCCAGGAGGGGCCCGGCCAGCGGTGGTGGCCGATCATAACACGGCCCAGGGTTTGGGCCCTCCCCCTCATGCTGATGCCATCAGGTCCCCCCCCCCCCTAGGGGGCCACATGTGAACCCTACCCCTACCCCTCACGATTTCTGAGGGGGAGGGTGGGGTTCACTTCGTTCGGCGGCTCCCGAGTAAACTGAACCCCACCCTCCCCCTTCAGAAATCGTGGGGGGTAGGGGTAGGGTTCGCATGTGGCCCCCTACCCCCCCCCCGGCGCGATGCCCCCCCCCTTGTAGGTGTGGTGCGGTGCTGTGGGTGGGGCGCGTGTGCTGGTCGTCGTCGCCGCCGCCGCCGCCGCTGTCGTCGTCGTCGTCGTCGTCGTCGTTGTCGTCGTTGTCGCCGCCGTCGGCGTTGGCGTCGTCGCCGTCGCCGTCGTCGTCGTCGTCGTCGTCGTCGTCGTCGCCGTCGTCGCCGTCGTCGTCGTCGTCGTCGACGCCGTCGTCGTCGTCGTTGTCGTCGTTGTCGCCGCCGTCGGCGTTGGCGTCGTCGCCGCCGCCGTCGCCGTCGCCGTCGCCGCCGCCGTCGCCGTCGCCGTCGTCGTCGTCGTCGTCGTCGTCGTCGTCGTCGTCGTCGTCGTTGTCGTGGTCGTCCGCCCCCATCCCATCAGGGGGTGGGGGGGGGGGCCCGAGGGACCCTGAGACCCATCCCGGCTGGGGGAGGGGCGATGGGCCCAGCCAGCCCGGGATCATATATATATATATGTATGTAGATCACGCTACCCTGCAGGCGGAGCCGTCGGAGCGCCTTCAGTTTCAGTTCTCGCCCACCAGCCACGCTGGCGCGGCACGCGTGACCTTCCCTGTGGGCTCCGCGGAGCCCGGCAGCATCGTCGTGAAGGTGCCGCAGGGCGCCAGCGTGTCGAAGCGCCGCCTCCTGAGCGGCTACACCTCCACGGCTGCCCAAGGTGCGGTTCCGAAGGATCCGAAGAACAAGCACTTGGGCCTCCCAAGTGGGGTCCGAGCAGCTGGGTGTCGGAGGATCGCGCCGCATCGCCGATGCATCGCCGATGCGGTTCGATGTGGAGCCTGACTCGCTCTGCTGGCGCCGCCGATGCACCGCTGACGAATCGACGATGCATCGCTGATGCGTCGGCGATGCGGCGCGATCCTCCGCCTCCATCAACTCGGGTCCCATCTCTAGAATCTCTAGGAGACCTCTAAAACAACTGCATGGAATCAACTCTCGAAGGTCCGCGCGGATGTACTGGATGCGCACCGGGCCCCCCTGGGTGTCGCCTCCAGCGCCGCCCCTGGCGCGCGCCGCGCGCCAGGGAGGGGGGGCCAGGGCCGGTCCGAGAAAATCCACGCGGAGTTTCGAAGGCTTACGTTTCTGAGCTTCTTCCGCTCAGGATTTCAAGATGCACTTCGTCATGAATTTCAGCGAGCAGCCCAAGCGCGTGGAAGAAGAGGAGTGCGCCCCGAAACCGTGCTCGTTCGTCAGGCTCCACTTCGACCACGGCGTCGAGACGGTAGAGTTCGGGGTGGCCACCAGCTCAGCGTCTGCTGATCACGCGATCGGCGACCACATATCGCAGTGATCGGGGGATCACGTGATCGCCGATCACGTGATCGGTTGGCCTCGATCACGTGGTCGTCCAAGTGATGAAGACTGTAGCCATCGTGATCAGGGTTGCGATCGGATCGCCTGATCGGCCAAGCGATCAGCCGGACACTAAGGCCACCAGCCTGATCTCCATGGAGCAGGCCGCGCTGAACCTGAAGCAGGAGGTCGGCGACAAGAGCTTCGAGTCGGTAGCCGAAGAAGACAACGCACACGCCATAAGCGTAGTCTGTCGGAGCTCCGCGCGGATGTCCCGGATCGGTGCTGAGCCCCCCTAGCGGTGCCTCCAGCGCCACCCTTGGCGCGCTCCTTGGTCCAGTGCCGATCCAAGAAGTCCGCGTGGAGCTCCGAAGGTTTGCGTTTGCGGCGGTTGTTTCGTTTTCTATGGTGGGGGGCGTTGGTTAAGGAACGTGCTCAGGAGGCCTTAAACCTTGGAGGCGGCGGCGGTGATATCCATGGCCAAGCCTTAATTGGTGTTCCGCTGGATCCCAGACCCTTGATTCCTTGTCCACTGGTGCCCAGGCCTTGTCCCTGGAGTCCTTGTCCCTGGATTTCTGGCCCCTGGATTCCAGACCCTGGATTCCTGGTCCCTGGATTCCGTGTCCCTGGCTGCCAGACCCTGGATTCGTTGTCCCTGGATTCCTTCCCAGACCCCCGACGTCATGATTTTTTCATGACGCGACCCCCAGAGGTCTGGACTTCTTCGCCGGGACCGGTTTTTCACCCCGAGTCGTTTTTTGACGGTCCCGAGGGCCGCTGGGGGCCCCCGGAGGCCGAAAATATAGAAAAACCTCCCGTCGTGATTTTTTCATGACTCGAGGGGGTCTGGGTTGTCCACGGGGTCCTTGTCCACGGGGTCCTTATCTCACGCCCTCGCCCCTAGGTGGTGGAGGAGGGCCGCCAGGTGTGGTCGGAGGCCATGGGGCGCGTCTCCGTGCGGATGGAGGACGACACGCAGCACAAGGCCCGGATGCCCGAAGGAGGAGGACGAGGAGGGAGAAGGCAGGAGGAGGAGGGAGGAGGAGGGAGGAGGAGGAGGAGGAGGAGGAGAAGGAGGGGGAGGGGGAGGAGGAGAAGGAGGGGGAGGGGGAGGGGGGGTAATGTATGAGAGGGAGAAGGAAGGCGGAGGTAGGGGAGGAGGAGATGTAAGACGACGATGATGAGAGGACCGAGATTGGACGGGAGTAGTAGTAGATGAGGGGCGGAGTAAGTACCACCAGTGTAAACCCAAGAGTCATCAACGATGTTGGAATAAACCCTCCCCCCAAGCTCCCTCTTCATAGGCTCCTGCACCAGTTCTTTTCCACTGAGGGAACTGCCTCGTTGGAAGACAACCGTTTGAAGAGTCTGAATCATGCCAAAACATTTTTCTCGGGATTCCAACGCCACGGATCAACCTGACTGTTGCGTCTTGACGATCCTGAATCGTGCCAGAACGCCATTCTTGGGACTTCAGCACCGTGGATCAACGTGACTGTTGAACCCTCATAATCGGGAGTCCTTCCAAAACACAATGTCTGGTACGTTGATCATGGAACTCCGCGAATTTTTGCAAATTAGAAAAACGAATGTGCGCGGCACCAAGGGCCCTCAATCCGCGAAACTCTTGTAATTTGTGAAAACGAATATGTGCGGCGCTAAGGCGAGAACCACATTTTGAAAACGGGTCGCCCTCAATCCGTGAAGCTCTTGTACATGTCTAAAACGATGATGCACGGCGCCAAGGCGAGAGCCACACTTTGAAAACGATCCGCCCTCCATCTGTGAAACTGTTGCCAATGCTTAAGCTTCAGGGTCATAAAGGGTGAAGAAATTTCCAGCGAAACGCCCGGCCCGTCCTAAAAACTGGCCTCGGGTTGCGACAGGGAGAAGTTGTTTTATTAGGAAAAGGAATGGAGGAGGAGGAGGAGGAGGAGGAGGAGGAGGAGGAGAAGGAGAAGGAATACGGCTCCCAGCCCTGATGATTCGGGGCTCTGAAAGGTCTTCTACACCAACCTCTGGAAGTCCATGCTTTTTCCCCGATACCTTCAGGAGACGGACAGGCACGGCAAGGATCGACGAAGGAACATCTGCATACACACAAACCTTCGAATGCCCGCGCGGGTGTCGTGGATCCGCGCTGGGCCCCCTGGCGGCGCCTCCAGCGCCACCCCTGGCGCGCTCCCCGCGCTAGGGAGGGGGGCCCAGCGCAGATCCAAGACATCCGCGCGGAGCGTTGAGAGTTTATGCTTATGCTGTTCCCTAGTCCCCTAAAAGGAGGTGCACTACAGCCCCTTCAGCGGGAAAGTCAAGAGCGGGAAGATGGTTGTGGACAGCGGCTTCTGGGACGCGTACCACACGGTGTACCCCCTGAATTCGATCGCCTTCCCAGAGAACCTCGGCCACCTGATGGATGGCTGGCTGAACGCGTTCGACGAGAATGGGTGGATCCCCCAGTGGGCCTCGCCTGGCAACCGCGACTCCATGGTCGGCACCATGAGCGACGTCTCCATCGCCGACGCCATCGTGAAAAGCGAGGCGGGGGGCTTCTCATTCGACATGGCCAAGGCCCACAGGGCCATCCTCCTACTCCTCCTCCTTCCCCCTCCTCCGCCTCCTCCTGTAGCGGACGCCAAGCTTGTCGTAAAACTCTATTTGCCAGCGGTGCCATCGTCTTGCCGATTGCCCAATTCATAGGTTTCGGGGGTGCATGTGCAATAGAGTTGCTGACAGCCCTGCCGTGCAGGAGGCCGATCACCTCAGGCACCAAGCCTGTGAGGGGACTTCTACCCTCGAGCTGGCTCGCCATCCCTAACCTTAAGTCGGGCGTGTCTTTCTACTTCAAAAATAGTGAACAATTTGTCTGGGGACGATTGTCGACTATCTTTTTATTTTCCTCCAAAGCCCGCCTGTAGTAGGACATGTCCGACCTACCCCCCCGATTTCCATGAACTGCCCGGTGGCACATAGCTCAGGCGGCCCGCTGGCAGCCGATCCGCTTCTGAGGCGTTGCTCTTCTGCCTTTGCTCGACTGTGTCGTCCCCGCCCCGAGCCCGATCGGGATGTGGGAAGGTAAAGCGTGTTGGGGGGCAGGCGACAGACCGTGCCTAGAGCTGAGTTGGCTGCAGTTGTCGAGGTTGCTCGACGCGCTGTGCCTGGCCAGGATCTTTCCGTTGTCACGAACCACCGGAACCATGTGAAAGCAGTTTCATTACACCCTGGGCCACCAGAGCGCCGACCTGTGGTTCGAGTTGTGGCAAGCTCTTCGTGAGAGAAGTGCCCGTTTCACGTTGGAGCGCATTCCGAGTCATCTGGCGGAAAATGAAGCCAAACTCGACAAACATCTCTCTTAGGCTGATATGGAGCCTCTCTATATCACTTGCATTGCTGACGCCCTTGCCTCTCATATGGCGAAGTTTTGCCAGTTACCGCCGCGATTAGTTCGGGACGCGACTAGTTTTGTTGAACAGGCGGTGTAAATATTCTGAAGCGCAATGCCACCATATACTTGAAAGTGTGTGTGCTCTGCACGAAACCCAGCCAGGAAGCTCGCGCGAACACGGCTTCCCCAGCTCATCAGGCGGAAGGCGGCCATTTTTTTTTCGGCCAGCGAAGGCTCTTCGCACGTGTTCTGGCCCGCCATGTTTGATTGGAGGTGCCAGGGTTGCGGCAAACGTGTCAAGCGGAAGTCGAACAGCGTTCTTCGCATCGTCAGCTCGTCCTGCGCGGCCATTGCGACAGATGCGGTGGAAGATACTGGAAGAGGATCCTGGGTCGCAGGCCTAGAGGTTGGCACCAACACCAAGATCGGTGGTGTGCCGCCACCGAGAGAAGACGATCCCGATCTCGGTGATGGTGGTTATATTCTGGCTTCCAAGGTGACCGAAATATTACCACCAACGCCGAAATTGAGGATCATCTTCCCCCTGTGGAGGCAGCCAGTCAATGCACCCCTTCCGCACCACCAACCTTTCGCCCTGCCTGCTCCTTCTGCTTTCGCGCGCTGCCCGACGTACTGAGTGCTTCTGCTTCCGCAGCTATACCACTTTGGCTCTAGGGAAACGGAAAAGGAACGAACCTGCGGCGCGCGCGCGTGCGTCGGCCGGCGGGCCGGCCTCCTCCCTTCGGTGGTACCTTAGTGTATGCTTAACGGCATTATCCTTTCTTCCCCAAGTCATCGGCGGAGCCCACTGACCATGATATATGTTCGGAACATGTTGCTTGGAATTATGAATATCCAGGCAAAAGACTCAGCCCCCTGTGTTGGTGTTGGTGCCAATTTCCAGGCCTCCAACTGGGGACCTCCGGCGCGGGCGCAAGGCTGACGGCAAGCGCTCCTAGTCGACCGTTGAGGTCGGCGAGAGCCTGTGGGAGCGCCCCGGCGTGACAAGGCCTCTTGCCCGAGTTCAGCGCCCGCTGTTCTTGGCGGGCAGGCACGTTCACCATGCCCATCCCTCTTCCTCCTCCTCCTTCCCCCCTCCTCCTCCTTCTCCTCCTCCTCCATCCTCCTCCGCCTCCCCTCCCTCCTCCTCCTCCTCCTCCTCCTCCTCCTCCTCCTCCTCCTCCTCCGTCCTCCGCTCCTCCTCCTCCTCCTCCTCCTTCTCCTTCTCCTCCTCCTCCTCCTCCTCCCATCCTCCTCCTCCGCCTCCTCCTCCTCCTCCTCCACCTCCTCCTCTCCACCTCCCCTTCCTCCACTTCCCCTCCTCCTCCTCCTCCTCCTCCTCCGCCTCCTCCTCCTCCTCCTCTCTCCTCCTACTCACTCCTCCTCCCTCCCTCCTCCCTCCCTCCTCCCCTCCCTCCCCGCCCTCCCTCCCACCCCCTCTCCTCCTCCCGCCTCCCTCCTCCTCCTCTTCCCCTCCTCCTCCTCCTCCTCCTCGTCCTCCTCCTCCTCCTCCTCCTCCTCCCACTCCTCCTCCTGCTCCCTCCTCCCTCCCTCCCTCCCTCCTTCCCTCCACTCCCTTCTTCATCCCCTCCCTCCCTCCCTCCCTCCCTCGTTCCTCCCCCTCCTCCTCCTCCTCCTTCTCCGCCTCCTCCTCCTCCTGCCTTCAGCTCTTGCGGTAGGTGTGGATGCTGGTCGCTTTTCGCTTCCGGCCCTCGGCATGGTTTCGAGCAGCGTTGATCGCGGCAGCCGGCTCGGCGAGCACGCTGCCCCTTTTCCCTCTCTTTGCACGGTCTCGCCAGCCAGGTTTGGTATGGTGGAGTCCCCTTCCCATCAGCTGGGATGCTGGCAGTTCTCATCATCGAGTGTTCTTCCATGGGCAAAAGAAGGTGTGGATGCTGGTCGCAGAGAACTATGCTGGTGGAGACCCTACCAAGAAACACCCTGCTTGCCTCCAGGGTGCCCTGAGTTTCTTGGGTTTCGAAGGCTTTTGCCATGGAAAGCTCGACGCTCCCACACCAAAAATCGATGGGCGCCCTGGGGTCTCAGGGTTTGGGTTTCTTGTGGAAGGTTTCTTGTGCCCTCTCTTTGCACGGTCTCGTCAGCCAGGTTTGGTATGGTGGAGTCCCTTTCCCATCAGTTGGGATGCTGGCAGTTCTCATCATCGAGTGTTCTTCCATGGGAAAAAGGTGCCATGGAAAGCCCGACGCTCCCACGCTCAAAATCAAGGGGCGTCCTGGGGTCTCAGGGTTTGGGTTTCTTGTGGAAGGTTTCTTGTGGACTGCCCTCCGCTGTGCCCATGACTGTTGGACAGAAGGCTCCTTCAGCTCTTGCGGCAGGTGTGGATGCTGGTCGTTTTTCGCTTCTGGCCCTCGGCCTGGTTTCAAGCAGCGTTGATCGTGGCAGCCGGCTTGGTGAGCACGCTGCCCGCTTGCCCTCTCTTTGAACGGTTTCGCCAGCCAGGTTTGGTATGGTGGAGTCCCCTTCCCATCAGTTGGGATGCTGGCAGTTCTCATCATCGAGTGTTCTTCCATGGGAAAAAGGTGCCATGGAAAGCCCGACGCTCCCACGCTCAAAATCAAGGGGCGTCCTGGGGTCTCAGGGTTTGGGTTTCTTGTGGAAGGTTTCTTGTGGACTGCCATCCGCTGTGACCATGACTGTTGGACAGAAGGCTCCTTCAGCTCTTGCGGCAGGTGTGGATGCTGGTCGTTTTTCGCTTCTGGCCCTCGGCCTGATTTCAAGCAGCGTTGATCGTGGCAGCCGGCTTGGCGAGGTCGCTGCCCACTTGCCCTCTCCTTGCACGGTCTCGCCAGCCAGATTTGGTATGGTGGAGTCCCCTTCCCATCAGTTGGGATGCTGGCAGTTCTCATCATCGAGTGTTCTTCCATGGGAAAAAGGTGCCATGGAAAGCCCGACGCTCCCACGCTCAAAATCAAGGGGCGTCCTGGGGTCTCAGGGTTTGGGTTTCTTGTGGAAGGTTTCTTGTGGACTGCCCTCCGCTGTGCCCATGACTGTTGGACAGAAGGCTCCTTCAGCTCTTGTGGCAGGTGTGGATGCTGGTCGTTTTTCGCTTCTGGCCCTCGGCCTGGTTTCAAGCAGGCCGACGTGCAAGCCGCTTGTGACCCGCTCGACCTCGTTAACGTGGAAATGCCCTTCTTGTGGAAGGTTTCTTGTGGACTGCCCTCCGCTGTGCCCATGACTGTTGGACAGAAGGCTCCTTCAGCTCTTGTGGCAGGTGTGGATGCTGGTCGTTTTTCGCTTCTGGCCCTCGGCCTGGTTTCAAGCAGCGTTGATCGTGGCAGCCGGCTTGGTGAGCACGCTGCCGACTTTCCCTCTCCTTGCACGGTCTCGCCAGCCAGGTTTGGTATGGTGGATTTCCCTTCCCATCAGTTGGGATGCTGGCAGTTCTCATCATCCGAGTGTACTTCCATGGGAAAAAGGTGCGCTGGAAAGCCCGACCGCCCACGCTCAAATCAAGGGCGTCCTGTGTCTCAGGTTTGGGTTTCTGTGGAAGGTTTCTTGTGGACTGCCCTCCGCTGTGCCCATGACTGTTGGACAGAAGGCTCCTTCAGCTCTTGCGGCAGGTGTGGATGCTGGTCGTTTTTCGCTTCTGGCCCTCGGCCTGGTTTCAAGCAGCGTTGATCGTGGCAGCCGGCTTGGTGAGCACGCTGCCCACTTGCCCTCTCCTTGCACGGTCTCGCCAGCCAGGTTTGGTATGGTGGAGTCCCCTTCCCATTAGTTGGGATGCTGGCAGTTCTCATCATCGAGTGTTCTTCCATGGGAAACAGGTGCCATGGAAAGCCCGACGCTCCCACGCTCAAAATCAAGGGGCGTCTTGGGGTCTCAGGGTTTGGGTTTCTTGTGGAAGGTTTCTTGTGGACTGCCATCCGCTGTGCCCATGACTGTTGGACAGAAGGCTCCTTCAGCTCTTGCGGCAGGTGTGGATGCTGGTCGTTTTTCGCTTCTGGCCCTCGGCCTGGTTTCAAGCAGCGTTGATCGTGGCAGCCGGCTTGGTGAGCACGCTGCCCACTTGCCCTCTCCTTGCACGGTCTAGCCAGCCAGGTTTGGTATGGTGGAGTCCCCTTCCCATCAGTTGGGATGCTGGCAGTTCTCATCATCGAGTGTTCTTCCATGGGAAAAGGGTGCCATGGAAAGCCCGACGCTCCCACGCTCAAAATCAAGGGGCGTCCTGGGGTCTCAGGGTTTGGGTTTCTTGTGGAAGTTTTCTTGTGGACTGCCATCCGCTGTGCCCATGACTGTTGGACAGAAGGCTCTTCCAGCTGCTGCGGCGGGCGCGGATGCTGGTCGCAGAGAGCTCCGAGGCTCCTCCTCGAGCCGCGCGGTGCCGAGGCCAGAGGCGCGACGCACTCGACCAGTGACCCGCGCGAGGGGCTGCACGGGGCTCAAACGAGGCCTTCCCCGCTAAGAACAAGTCGATTGCCCAATGCATAGGTTGCCCTATGCATAGGTTTCGGGGGTGCATGTGCAGCGAAGTTGCTGACAGCCCGTCCGTGCAGGAGACCCATCACCTCGGGCACCAAACCTGTGAGGGGACTTCTACCCTTGAGCTCGCTCGCCATCCCTACTGTAACCTTCAGTCGGGCGTGTCTTTCTACAGGAGGAATATTCCACCACAGTCAAAACATAGTCTGGGGACGATTTGTTTTCACGTTTTTGGACTGCTTTCGAATGTTCTTGCACTATTTTAAACTTTTCGCCCAGAATCCGCCTATAAGAGGACATGCCGACCTAACCTTCAGAAGCTGTGCAAGCAGTGGGGTCATCACCCGGACGGCGAGATTGAATCATAGTCTCTTGGATGTTTAGCCTATGTCTAAAGCCCTTCGGATGTTTGGCCTGTAGACGCGCACAGCACAACGAAAAACATCTCCCCTCGTCTTCCTATTCCTCCTCCTTCTCCTCCTCCTCCTCCTGATGCTTCCCATGCGTTGTTCCACATGCAGACAAGGCCTACAGGGCCGTCCTCAAAGACACGGCCAGCGCCCCCGAGCAGAACGACGCCGGAGGTCGCCGGGAGCTCTTGGAGTACGACCAGGCGGGCTTCGTGGCCGAAGGTGACGGCAGGCGGATGTCGAGGGTGACGCTGAACCCGAGGAGTCGGATACGCTCGAAGAACAAGAAGCGGCATGGACGTGATTTCTCGGAGCTCCGAGACATGATGTTCATGGGGCGCAAGAGTGACCCTTGCATTTGCATTTTCTTCGCACCAGGCGTTTTCGCCCAGGTTGGCCGTCACAGATCGATCCGGCTCAAAGAGTGCAGCAGGAAGATGGGGTCTAGGGCTCCGGTCGTGATTTACGACGATGTTTCAAATTTGTCGCGACGTCGGATCTCAGGGATTGTCGGTTGCACGTAGGAGTGACCCTTCGCAAGAGTGACCTTGGGTGCCAGGCCCACAGCTCTAGGCCTCCTTGATGGGGTCCGAGTAGATGGAGTCGGAGGATTGCGCCGCATCGGCGATGCGGCTCGATGTGGAGCCCGATGTTCTCCACGCCGGCGTCGCCGATTCACCGCCGACGTCGCCGATGCCTCGTCGATGTCTCGACGATGCATCGGCGATGCATCGGCGGTGCGGCGCAATCCTCCAGCCCCATCTGGTCGGACCCCATCTGGCTGGCCTCGAAGGAAGAGCATGCTGGTCAGCGACAAGAAGCTAACCGGAGCCAGCAACGGCAGCCACGGCTTTGTCGTCGACGGCATGCTGCGCAAGGTCGGCTCCCCGTCCTACCCGGCCTACCCGGATATTCGGCTGGCGAAGCGCACGGGCGAGAGCTCCCTCCTGGGGTGGGGCATCGAGACGGTGGCGAGGAGTCTCAACAACGCCGTGGCCGACGCGGCCGTCGCGCGCGCCGCGGAGAAGCTCGGCCACGCCGAGCACGCGCAGAGGATGTCCGAGCGAGCCAGGAGGGCGAGCAGGGCGCTGTTCAACGACAGCTCGAAGTTCTTCCAGCCGAGGGGCTCTCGGCGTCCGCCGGGCACGCGATCGGCCATCACGGATCCCAGCGGTCGGGGGACCCCAGGATCGCCGATCGCATGATCGGTTCGGTCTGATCACGCGATCGTCCGAGCTTGAACGCATGATCGATCCGTGATCGGCGAGGTGGCAATCGTGATCAGGAGGAGGAGGAGGAGGAGGAGGAGGAGGAGGAGGAGGAGGAGGAATGAGGAGAGGAGGGGAGGAGGAGGCAGGAGGAGAGGAGGAGAGGGAGGAGGAGGAGAGAGGGAGGAGGAGGAGGAGGAGGAGGAGGAGGAGGAGGAGGAGGAGGAGGGGGAGGAGGAGGAGGAGGAGGAGGAGGAGGAGGAGGAGGAGGATGGAGGAGGATGGAGGAGGCAGGGGGGCACGGGAGGCCCGCTGGCGCTGCGATCGGATCACGGGATCGGGCGGCGCGAGCGGCCGAGCGGTCAGCCGGACACTGAGGAGGGACTCGAGTGGAGAGTTCATCGACGGCTTTGAGCCGCTGGCCTGGCGCCGCGGCTTCACCGAGGGGAGCGCCTACCACTACCGGTACTACATGCCACACGACGTGGAGCTGCTGCAGGAGCTCTTCGGTGGGGAGTTGTGCAGCGCCATCAGGGAGGACCTCGAGCACACGGGCCCGCCCGCTTTCTACAACGGTGGCTACGGCTACGACATCCACGAGATGCGCGAGCACGAGGCGGTGCAGAAGGATTTCCGCATGTCCTCCGCCTCCTCCTCCTCCTCCTCCTCCTCCGAAAATATGTTTATTCCTCCTCCTCCTCCTCCTCCTCCTCCCCAAGCCCTCCTCTTCCCCATCTTCCTCCGCTTCCTCCCCAAATCCTCTTCATCCAAGACTCATCTTCCTCCTCCGAGATTCCTCTTGCTTCTCCACCGAAAACCTCCTCATCCGATAAGCAGGTTCTTCCACCAAAATGTTATCCTCCTATCTGTTTGTTTCTTTGAGAAGGACTTCGGCATGTACAACCACTGCAACCAGCCGTCGCACGAGGTGCTCTGGGTCGCGAAGAAGGCAGGGTGCGACGAGCTGGCAGACAAGTACTTGCGCCGCGTGATGGACAAGCTGTACACCACGGAGGGCTGGTGCGGAGACGAGGACAACGGCGAGATGGGCGCGTGGTACGTACTGTCAAAACCATTTTTTCGTGGTTTTCTTTGTAGCGATTCGGGTCATGATTCGGGTCTTCGCCGGCCGTTCGGGACGATCCGGGCACCCCAGGAACGCCCTCGGCGAGGCGCAGCCGCTGGAAGGCATCCCGAGGCTGGCCGACGAAAACGTCCAGACACCTCCGCCCCCCCGAGCCTGCTCCGAAAGGTACTCGGACGGGCTTGGGACGAGGATGATCCTTTCCAGAGCTTTCCGGAACGCTCGCAGAGCGTTCTGGAACGCCCCGAGAAGGCCGCGGCGCCCGGCACATCCTCCAGAGCCGCCGGATCTCAGAGCTTCTCGATTTGTCTTCGTCCTGGCTTCGTCTTGAGGTACGTGCTGTCTCGGGTGTTGCCAGAAGTGCTCCTGGCCCAGGGTGCCCCCAGGATCTCCACGGAGGCTCCCGCGGCCTCCAGAGCACCCCTCACGAGGCCCAGAGGGCCCCAGGGTCAAGTCGGGCAAGTCCCTCTACAGGAGGAATATTCCAAAATAGTCCGAAAATAGTCGGGGGACGATTCTAACAATTTTTTAAGAACTGTTCTTGAGCATTTTTTGACTAGTTGTAATGTTTCGTCCAACCTTCGCCTGTAGGGGAACATGCCCAGCCTAACCCTAGGGGCCCCAGGATGGAGCGACAAGCCCTCCTCCTCCTCCCCCTCCTCCTCCTCCTCATCCTCCTCCTCCTCCTCCTCCTCGTCCTCCTCCTCCTCCCCCTCCTCCTCCTCCTCCTCCCCCTCCCCCTCCCCCTCCTCGTCCCCCTGCGAGAAGCTGGGGGCACCTCGTGCCAGGGGCACCTTGGGCAGCCCCCGGCCGTCGGCCCTCGGCATCTACTCGCTGGAGGGCGCCAAGGACGAGCTGGTCCTCGGGAGCCCCGCCGTGGCCTTCGCCTCCCTGCGCCTGCCGGGGGACCGCGGGCACCTCACGGTCGTGGCCAAGAACCAGGCAGGGCCCGTCCCGATCCGATTCGATGTCGATTCTCCCCCTCCTCCGCTCCCCCCCCCCTCCTCCTTCCTCCTCCTCCTCATCCTCCTCCTCCCCTCCTCCTCGCGTCCTCCTCCTCCTCCTCCTCCTCCTCCTCCTCCTCCTCCTCCTCCTCCTCCTGCGGCGGTGGCCCCGGGGCTCCCGAGTCCGCGGGGAGCCCCGGGGCCTTTCGGCGAGCGCGGCACGCGCGGCCGCCGCGCCCCGCCGCGCGCCGCCGCGAGCCGCCGCAGCTGCCGCCCGCCGCCGGGCGAGGCGTCTGCGCCGCCAGGCGCCGTCGCGGCCGCCGCCGCCGCGCGGTCGACGCCGTGCCGCCGCCGCGCGCCGCCGCCGGCGCGCCGCCGCGAGTCGCCGCCGCAGGGCGCCGTGCCGCGCGGCGCCGGGCGCCGCCGCGGGCCGCGGGCCAGGTGGTTGTGACGTAGGAGGTCTGAATCCTCCTCCACCTGGCCCAATGCGCGCCCGCGGCGGCCACGCCGCAGCGTCCGCGGCGTGGGGTGCAGCTCCAGCAGCTGCGGCGGCGCCAGGGGGCCGGGCCGCGGGTCGCGCCCGGTCAGCGGTCAGCAGCCAGGGCAGGCGCGCTTACGCGCGCCGCGCACGCCGCGCTGGCGGTGCGCCGGGGTTCGCGGCAGGCGTCCGCCGCGCCGCGCCGCCCCGCGGCAGCACGGCAGTCCGCCAGGCTTCGGCGTTGCCCCGCTGCAGCGAAGCAGAGAGGCTTTGCCGCGCGGCCGCGAGGACTTGTGGGTCCCTGGCAGACCAAGTGCGCAGCAGGGCCTGCGCCTCCTTCCCAGGCCGGCCGAGCGTCTCGAGTGCGAAGGCGAGGAGCGCGGGCCCTGGGTAGCGCCGGTGCTTGCGCTCTTCGGCCGCTGCGGCCGCGGCGCCGTCCCTGGTCGCGCGGCTGCGGCCCGCGCCCGTGCCAGCTCCGAGCGCAGCGTCGGTGACCGTGACGTCGACGTACTGCCGCCCAGCGACAGGGTCAACGTAGGTCACGTCCAAGCGCGCGGCTTCCACGCTGCCGTCCGGGCGGGCGCGGTCCCAGGCTGGCACGGCCTGCTCGGTGTCCACGCCCGCGGCGCCCTGCTCAGCCAGCCAGCTGGCCAGCCAGTCGCGCACGCCGTCGTGCTTCTCGATGGCCAGGCCGCCCGCGGGGCAGCCTGCCGCGTGGCCGGGGTCCGCGCGCAGGTCGCAGCCGCAGACCGTGCCGTCGCTCCTCCGCCGCAGGCAGGTGGGGCTGGCTCCCTCGGGCAGTGGCAAGCGCAGCCGGAGGGCGAGCGCTGGTTGCAGGTGCTCGTCAGCCAGGAGGTGGTCTTGCCGCGTCGGGGGCAAGAGGAAGGCGCCCGCGCCTTTGCCGCCCGCGGAGCGGAGGCTGGCGGCTTCGCTCGCCGGCAAGGAGGCCAGCAGGCGGGCGCGTCGCTGCTGCTGCGCCGGCTGAGTCAAACGCTTCTGCGCCTTCTCCCGGCGCTCGGCTGCGGCGTAGACCCAGGCAGTGGCGCTCGTCCCAGCCAGCCGCCCCGCTTGCTCGGCCGTCGCCCACGTCTGAGGGCAGGCGGCGGTGAAGGCCTGGAGGCTGGGCTCGCCGAGCTCGCGGCGCACCTCCGCCAAGCACGCCTGCCAGGAGCCCACGAACGCGGGCAGACGTCGCTCCTCCAAGCTGTGCTGGCCAAGCCCGCTGCCCGCCAAGGGCAGGAAGGCCACCTCGCGCGCAGTCGCGGTGAGCGGCTGCCCAGGCGCAGTCGCGGTGAGCGCTGCCCCAGGCGGCTTCCTCCTCCTCCTCCTACTCCTCCTCCTCCTCCCCCTTCTCATCCTCCTCCTCTTCCTCCTCCTCCTCCTCTTCCTCCTCCTCTCCCCCCGCTTCCTCCCCCTTCTCCTCCTCCTCTTCCTCCTCCACCTCCTCTTCCTCCTCCTCTTGTCCCTCCTCCTTTTCACGTCAGACCGACATTCGGTGCGAGCCTGTTGCGTTTGTGCCCCTCCTCCTCCTCCTCCTTCTCCTCTTCCTCCTCTTCCTCCTCTTCTTCCTCCTCCTTCTCTTCCCCCTCCCCCTCCCCCTCTTCTTTCTGCTTTCTCCTCCTCCTCCTCCTCCTCCGCCTCCTCCTCCTTCTTCTTCTTCCCACAGCCCTGAGGACCAACGTCTGAGGTGCCCACACATGCATACGTCAGCGGTGAGAGAGGCGGCAAGTATAGCGGGGGACGAGGAGAGCAGCAATGGCCAGCATCAGCCCGACTCGCAATACATATCGAGCGGGGCGTATAGATGGGCAACTGACGCCTCTAGCCATGCATCCCCAGGAGGCGTGGGGGCACAGCGTTGTGAGGCTGCCTGCGTGTTAACGGCAGCTACGTAGAACTCTACCTGGCTGCTGTCAGGAGGGGCCAGGATCGGCACGGCATTCATGCACAGGCACTGACGGTCCCCAATGGGCACACAGCTCGACGTGATTGTCGGAGACGTTGCCTGCAGGGAGCACAGGAACCTGACCTCGGGGACCTTCCAAATACAGGGCAAACTGGCTTGCGGAGCAGGTGAGTTTAAAATGAGCAAGGTCGCCAGGCCCGAGGACGCCGCACACAGCGCCAGCGTCAGTGCTGCCCGAAGGCACGCATTGTCGAGCTCCAGCTGCCTCCACTCCGAGGGCGACCTGGCAGAAACCCCCCATGGCTCATCGCAGCTCCTTAAAGGCCTGCTTTCTCCACCCTTGGCTTTGCAGCGGGGTGCAGGGTCCCACGAGGAAAGAAGAAAGTCAGCCAAAAGACCAACAACACGCCCAGCTATAATAAGATCAGTAATGAACAACAGCTCCTTGTGAAATCCCTTGACGGAATTCTGGAAAAGCTCGAGGATATTTAGTGACAGAACAAAAACATTCATGCCCGCCATGGCACCGGACTTCTCCGCTCTATCCTGGATGTCGCCTTGACTCCTGGGAGCTGCACGGAGAATCATAATGTACTTGGTGCCAGGGGCCGCGGGCAGGTGGGCCGCCGCCCGAGTGGGTATCTCTTCCTGGATACACACGGGTTGGCAAGATATTCTCGGCATGCTAGTGGGGGGGGGCCCTTGGAGGCAGCCGCCCCCCTCAGCCTAGGGCCTGTCGTGAGGACAGGCGGCAGCTGCGCTGACTCCGCATAGTGGCCTTTCTCACGGAGCGTGCGTGCTAGCTCCGCGTCCTCCGCCTTAGCCATCATCACCTGTTCGGGGCCCAGCGGGGGGATGACGGCCATAAGGTCCGCCAAGCACTTCGAAGAGCCATGCCGAACGTGTTTGAGCAATCTGAGGTGCGTGTGGAAGTTGAGACCGCATGCCATGCACACTGTGCCTGAAGCGTAGCTGGGGACGGGGTCTAGGTGGGGTGGCACTTCGAGCGATGGGAGGCCCATGCGCCCTTGGTGGCCAACACCGCCCCACAATCCAGGCAGGGATACAAGGCAAGAGCCGACGGCGGACGCAGAAACGACGGGAGCGCAAGACCCTTGGCGATGCAACACCTCCGCCACCCGTCCTGGAATTCTTCATGACGCTGATCGTCTAAAAATTTGGCCCTAGCAGCCGATTCCGCTTGCTTGCAGATACGCTTCCAAAACTTGTTGCTGCTTGACCTCAGGAGCCGCAACCACCACGCAGGGGGTCCTGACTGCAAGAATTCTCTGGCTAGATTCACATGTCTGCTGAGCCACAACAGGTCATCGCAACGCAATGCGGACCATGATTCGGGCGCTGGAGCTAACTCGTCGAGGATCGCCAGCAGACAAGCAGGCGCCGATTTGGGAAGCCTGGGGAGAAATCGCAGCCGCCTGAGCCTCAACACCAGCTCAACGGGCATGAGCTCACACGGAACAAAGACACGGTAGTCTGCAGCAGCCTTGCCTGAACTAGAGTCGTAGCTGAGACCGGCCGCCAATCTAAACGGGCTCAAATAGTTATGCGCCAGGGTCGCCATCTGTTCGACGTTTAACTTGTGCCACGTGAGGGCATTGAACAGAAGGTGCGACGTGCATAAAGAAGTAGCATAAATTAACCTGGCTCTTAAATTGATTTGCTTTCTGGGAAAAAACCGTGCGCCTCAGCGCCCCGAGAGGACGTCGCTGCTGGTGGCATCGGTGCGCCAGCTCGGTTCCCAGAGAAATTTGGTGGTCCTGATAACTTCCCAAGTGCTTGTAGGTTCTAGTGAGGCACAGGGGGGCGCCCATGGAAGGGGCGAGAAGACCAGTGGCGGCCAAGGCCGCACACCCCCCTCGTGCCTTCCTGGAGCCTGTGCCGCTGAAGAAGGCCATGAGCTCCGTCTTGCCCGCCTTCCAGTTCATGGTGAGACCCCTAGACTTGGTTTCTTCGTACATAATCGTGACGAGGGCGATGGCCGCCTCCTTCCAGAGCCTAGCGTCTAACAGCTCGATGCCGTTGACGAGGTCATCCATGAAGGCAGGATCCCATACATCTTCCTCTACATGTTCGTGCTCGCGACCTCTGAAAATCCTCTGAGACGGGTCCACATCCATAGTCTTCTGAAGGTACCCCAGAGCACCTAATCTACTGTTGACCGCGATTATGATTGGGTCGAAGGCTATGATGAACAGGAGGTCTGCTAGTGGCATGCCTGGCTTCGTACCTAGGCGGGGGGAGACAACCCTGGTGCCCCCCCGTACTTGGAACCAGTTGCATTCCATCACGTCAGCCACTGCTTCCAGGAGGTGCTTATTCGCAAGTCCGTCCAGAGCGCCAGGCTTGGCGACTAGGGCATGGCATAGTGGCTCTAGACAACTTGGCATCTCCAAGTCCGCCAACGTGTTTTGAATGTCCTCGCTGTTCTGGGCCATTCTGGCAACGAGCCCTCGGGTGACCGAGTAGAATGCCGCCTTTAGATCAGTGTACAACGACGGGTATGTTCACTTCCTAGCCTTGGCTGCCATCATGGCCGACCGAGGATGCAAGGATGCAATGTCAGTGCCACGCTGAGGGAGAGCTCCCTGCTGGACCACCGACAGCATGTGCATCGATGCATCTAACTCTTTGCTTCTGAGGAAGGCATGGTGCAACTTCGCCGTGTGACATCCTAGAAGGATGCCTCTGTAGTGTTCCAGGGGTTCGGGGGGCCCAGATTTGTGTAGATCGCATTGCCAGCCTCCTTTGAACAGCAGGGGCTCCCTGGACGCCATGTCTACCTTCACGAACAACGGCAATAGGATCTGCGTGCATTCATGTGGAGCGACCTGGAAAAGATCGTTGCTGAGTCTGTCAGGCCCAGCTCCTCTTCTCTTGGCTGCCTTCATGATGTCGTGCTTGAGCCTGCGAAAGGGGGTGATCATGTCCAACTCCCTGGGGTATACATTACCACTATCGGGGAGGGCGTTGTATCTTTCCACCAGATCTTCCCAGCTGAGTGTCTGCCCATTCTCAACAACAGCAAAATAGTCAGTGAGGGCCTCCGAGAGATCCCCAGATGTGGCCAAGACCTCGCCCTGAGGACCCCGTCGGATTCTCAGCCCCTCGACCGGAAACCTGGAACGCTTTCCCCCAAACCTTTGCAGCTGGCAAAGCGCCTTCCATTCCACTCGACTCTCGCTTGAGGACCTGGCGCTGATCAACTGCTGCGCGAGGTCGTCTAACAGCTTGTTGCGGGAGTGCTTCAAGGCCCTTCTCAGGGCCGGCTTCGACCTGACCAGAAACTCAAGCATGTGCGCAGCTAGCTCGCTTGCCGTCAACATCTGAGTATCCCAATCTGCGAAAGCCTGGAAAAGCTCCGAAACCAAGAAGTCCAGCTCTAGATCGGCGATGTTCTGGGGGTCCCCCGCCTCGAGCGACGCGGCGACCAGCCTCCTGACACCGCCAGAGTCATGCTTGCCCCAGAGACGCCATGCCTGTCGCACTTGCCCTCTGAAGATGATTACTCCTAGAAGATCCTCCGATGCATGCGGCTTGATCGGGACACGTGCAGGTTTAGGGGAGCAGGTTTGTGCGCCCACGTACATGTAGTGAATAATGTCGTGCAAGTGCTGATTCATGTCGACATGGTGGGGAACCGTGGGAAAAGCTGCCAAGTGCATCCTGAAAGCTGCTGCCTTATCAGGGTCCTGGGTGCCCAAAACGTCGTAGCCGCTCTGTCGTTGCGCTGCCTTGGTGGAGCCCTGGGACTCGAAGCGCATGAAGACAGGATGATGATCCTTGCCAGTGCAGAAGGAATCTGTATCATATCGGACTTGGTGTTGGTCCAATGCGGGAATCATACTCTGCTCAACCGCAATGTAGTCTATTCTGTGTGTTGTTTCAGACTTAGACGAGACGAACGTGTACGAGTCCTGGCTGAGGGAGGGGACTAGCGTGTTGGCGGCGGCCAAACCCGTCTCCAAGAGCATGTCGTGGAATAGTCCGCCCGATTCGTCCTCGTCCTGCCTGAATCCTTCACTTCCCAATGCGTCAGACACGATGCTGCCGAGCCTGGCATTCGCGTCCAGGAAAGCCAGCTGGACTTTCAATTTGCGGCAGATCCCTATGAGGTCCCGCCACCACTGTTTCCTCTGCTGCGAGGTATATTCGTCTCCGTTGTGCAACGCATGGGCAACCAGGATGACCTTCCTAAAGGGTGGGGCACGACAGCCAACCACCAGGTGCCTCTGGGTAGCGTACAGCGGCCTAAAATGTTTCTGTTCAAGGTACAGGTCTTCGCCCCCTCGCCGCCCGTAGGGTAGGTGCAAGGAGATCCAGAGTTCCACGCCCAAGTTCTTGCCACCGTCAGATCCCGAAGAAAGCACAAAGTAACCAGCAGAGCACTTTTCCCCCGACGGATTTCGCGCCTCCTGCACCCCGACGATGTGGCAATGTTCCTGAGCAAACTGCAATCTGAGAACCTCGCCCGACGTTTTGGCGCGTCTAGCCGCCGTGGCCTCCGCGTCCCTACCTGTCTTGGCGTTGAAGGTGGGAATCCTCAAGCTGATGCTGAACTGACAGGACTTGGGGACCGACTTCTGGGAGGGTTGGGATCCAACAGTATCCTTTAGCGTCTCCACCGACACTTGAGGGCGCCCAGGATGCCGAAAGGTGTTGTCAGGGCCTATTGGATAAGCTTCTCTTGTGGCCATAGGTGCCTCCTTAAGCCACCACCACTCGAGGTCGTTCGTGTACCTGAGTGCCTCGCGCAAGGCCGGCGGGGGTGAGCGCCCAACCGCTCGGTCCGACCGTGCTAAACTGTCTGCCAACTCATTCCATGGATGCCCAGAGTGACAGCATACATGCAAAAGCAAAGTGCCGTGTCTCCTGCGCGCACACTGGTATACATGATATGTAAGCCAGGCCAGGTGCAGGTTCTCCGACGGGACCTCCAAACCCAAGGATATGTTGACAGCCGACTGGTTATCGCAAAAAATGACCAGAGTTGGGGGGAGTGCACCGTGTTCGGCCCAAAGAAACCCAAGATCCAGAGCGAACTCCATAATATCCCCATGAGCTCGATAGTCGTACTAGTGACATCGTCCCTTTCGAACTGCCTTGCTGTGGATTCCCATGCGCTCATTTTTTGCCACCCGAGGAAGCTCACCGTGTCATCAGGCGAGATCGCGACAGCAGCGAAGGCTCAGGCTGAGTCCCTGAGCGTCTTTCTGTACGAGGCGTCGACATAGATTTGTACTGACCGTGCTCTATGCGCCCCGCGCGCAGAGATATCCAGAGCAAACTTGGCAGTGTGATGTAAGGGGATGTCTCCCAAATCGTCATTGCAAAGCTCAAACCAGTTGGTGTTCTGGAGTAAAACCTGATATATCCTGTCCGCCTCCTGAAAACCACAGTGCCCACTGCCATTGCTCTCAGGATTCTGGAAAAGTAAAGGGAACAGGTGCAGGGAGGTAGTATACCCACCATCCTCCCTCAAGGCCAGCACACTCCCCCCAGCAACTGCTTCGAGCTGCTCCCTGGGCGGGGCGGGGTGCGACGGCGGTGGAGGGGGGTCGGGCACAACCGCAGCCGTAATTGACGTTTGATTGGCCTCGTGTCCTCGCTCCTCATGCACAGCATGCTGTAATTCGCGAGGACGAGGCAAGAACATATGTTCCTTCGAGGTCTTGCCCCGCAAGCGATACCTCGTTCGGCCGTTGGACCGAGTGGAAGATGACGATGAGTCCTCAGTGGCATCACCTGAAGTGGCGGCCGAGGAGGTGGCATTGCCTGTCTGCGAATTCCCAAGACCACAACCCTTGGACGAGATATCCGAGACAGGGGCCGACCTAAGAATCGGCCTAGTGGAACAGGTCCGAGAAAGCGTGTCCCTGGCTTGTCGGACAATTATCGGTGCATGCGCCTCAAAGCGCCTCACTTCGACTGGGCCCCACGAGACCCTGCCAGGCCTTACAAGTTGGACCCGTCTTCCAGCTCGTAACCCTGGCACTGCATCTTCTTGGGGGGGGACCTGTTGGGCGAGTCTCCCATGTCCTTCTCTTTGTCTTCCTCCTCTAGCGGTCGGGTCCTCGAAGCCGCAGGAGGTGCATCCGCTGCTGCTGCCGCTGGCGCTGCCGTCGGTCCCGACGAGGCCGCTGCCTGCGTATGAGATGCCGACGATGCTGCCGGTGAAGATGCTGCGGCCGACGATGCTGCTGCTGCCCATGCAGGGGGGAACAGCGCCGCGGGCGCTGGCTGCGGAGGGTCCACTGGCGATCCAGGCGACCTCTGCGCCGGCGGTGGTGTGGGGGGGCGCTGCGTCTGACTGGTCAAGTCGATGGAGGCCCCTTGGATGTGCTGCAAGATGTGCACTGGCCCTGGGATCATTTCCTCCATCACCATTGGCTGCGTCGCAATCAGTAGCTCTGGATCGATCGGCATGACCTCCTCCTTGGGCTCGCTCCTCTGCAACTCTGTTGTCACCCTGGACACGCCTTTTACCCTCGGTGTGTCTGGGACTGCCTTCTCCTCGGCCAGGGTCCTTGTCTCGGCTGAGGCGCCAATGCTGGGGGCCCTGGCTGGCTTCGGCGATGCCGACTGTCTCTTCGGTGGCGGTGTCTTTGCCACGGGGGCCTCTGGCAAGTTCGCACTGCGCTGTGTAGGCGCCCTCGGCCCCGTGGCTGGCGCTGCACCAGGGGGGCTGCGCCAAAATCTGGCGCTGTCGGGGCGGCGTCCCTCGGTGTGCGCTCTGGCGCCAACCCCTGAAGGTCAGGGGGGCTCGCACTGGGGATCGAGAGTCCCGAGATCACCGCCCGCTGTGCCTTCTGAATCGTCTGCGCGTCCATGAGCACATCACCTGCCGTTGCACCGATGCCAACTCCCAATACCCTGGCCAGGGCGAATGCGTGGAAGTTCTGGCCCGTCTGCATCCTCGAGAGGTGCTCCTGGATGGCCTGCTGCTGGGCCTGCACGGCTTTCATCTGCTCCGTCATCGCGGTGATTGCCGCTGCCGTTGGGCCATCTTGCCCCTCAGCCCGCGGGCCTCTGTGCCAGGCGGTGCGCGGGCTAGCGGGCTCTGTAGCCGTCGGCGCCGTTGCTGCTGTGGCTGGCTGGCTGCGCGCCGCCCCTGAAGCTGCCCTTGGGGCTGCCTTCTGGGGTGGCTGGTATGCGTGCATCTGCGCCAGGGGCTGGTTGGGCGTTGGTGGCGGCGGCGGCGGCACTCTGCTGGCTATCGCCTCCGCCGCGGCCCTGGCCGACTGAGCCTTTGCCTCTGCCTGTGCTGCCGCCCTCTCAGCCGCCGCTTGCACCCATGGCCTCTGGGCACTGCTGGCTGCCCTGAGGCCATGTTCACTTCCTCCTGGCGGGGCCATCAACCAGTCCTCATCATGATCTGGTGCGTCCTCCGCTTCTCGGAGCTGCTGGATGGAGTTCTGTAGCTTCTGCACCATCAGGCAGAGCGTCGCCTGTTCGTCTAGCAGCTCTTCGACCTTAGCTCGGATCTTGCCGAGCCTTTCTTTGGCGCTGATGAGCTGGGCCTTCAACTCATGCAACTGCTTCTCTGAGCCCTTGCAGGCGCTCATCATGTATTTGAGCACTCCGATGTCGAACTCCAGGGCGGGATCCTCTTTCCCAGCGTCGCGGACCGCGACGAGGAGATTGGCGAACTTCTGGAGCTTCGACTGGGCCTTTGACTTGTATATCTTCAGCTCGTCCGCCTCGGGCGGCGGCGGCTCCCACACCGTGATGTTGGCGATCGCCTCATCAGGTGCTGCAACTGGAATCTGTGCTATCAGCTCCCTAATGCTGGCGGACTTCTTCTGGTCCCTCTTTCTGCTGGCCGAACGTCTGGTGGGATCGGGGTGAGGAGCCCACACGTTGCCACAAGAGCATGTCCACTGAGAGTTAGGATTCCTTGTCTCGCACTGCCTGCATGTCCAAGTGCCTCCCCCCATCGTGCTATGATGCGACTCGAGGAGGCGCTTGGCCTGGAACACGCTGAGGAGAAGGCGAGCTCGCCCTCGCTGCGCCCGCTGCCTCTTGTGCCAGGCTGGCTCGGGGGAGCCCCTGCGGCGTCCCGAGCGCGCCGTGGGTCGCGCGCGCCCTCTGATGCTCAGCCGCGGGCCTGGCCGCGGGAGCTTTCACGAGGAAATGTCGTGAGGGGGGGCGCGGCGCCTGAGCCCTGTGCTCCGCCAAAATGGCCTGAGCCCCAGAGGCTTCTCCTCCTCCTCCTCCTCCTCCTCCTCCTCCTCCTCCTCATTCCTCCTCCTCGTTTCCCCCCCCTCGGACGACGATTGCGCCAACGGCGACGCTGCCGACGCTGAAGCTGCACGGCCCGATCGGGTTCGATTCCGACCTCCCGACCTTCCGACGATCCGCGCCAGCCGACTCGATGTTGATGGATCTTGACCTTAGTGGGCCCCGGAAACGACAGGGCCGTTTTTTTACCGGTTCCGTTGTGCCGTTTTTTTGCCGGTTCCGACGCCGTTTTGTTACCGGTTCCGTCGCCGTTTTTTGACCGGTTCCGGCTCCGGGTCCAATCCTGGAGCTGTTTTTCATTCCGTTTTCGGTCGCCGTTTTTTGGCCGTTTCTGCAGTTTCCCACAGAATGTCCTTTGAAAATGGAAACGGCAAAAAAAAACGGCGACCGGAAACGGCAACAAAAACGGCTCCAGGATTGGAACCGAAGCCAGAACCAGTCCAAAAACGGCGACGGAACCGGTGAAAAAACGGCGTCGGAACCGGCAAAAAAACGGCAAAACGGAACCGGTAAAAAAACGGCCCTGTCGTTTCCAGGGCCCACTAAGATCTTGACCAGGGCAAAACAAACGTCTACGTCCAGTCCGCGACCTGGACTCCCACCGGCGGCTCGCCCGAGACCATCGTCGGCAACGTCATCAAGTACAGCCAGAAGAGCAGAACGCGTCATGAGCATATGGTAGGTTCGCGCCGCGCTGCCGCGGCGGTGACCCCAGAGCGGGCGTTCAAGCTTGAACGCCGACAGTGGCCCAGAATCGGCCGATGGCGAACGATTTTCAGCCACGCGCAGAAAGGGGGTGAGGGGAGGGTGGAGGGCTTCTTAGAAGCACCCCTGCTTCTTAGAAGGCGCGGGCCGTATCTATGGATGTAAGGCCGGCGCCTTCTAAGAAGCAGCCTCCTTCTAAAATGGAAGCCCTCCCCCCTCCCTCCACCCCCTGGTGCGCACCGCTAAGATTCGCTCCATCGGAAGGCCGTGAGAGACCATCAGCGACGCCATCGCGGCGCGAGCCTGCCGCAAGCGCTCGGGGGCCCGCGCGGACTTCTCGGGTCGGCGCCGGACCCCCGTCCCAGGAGCGCGCCAGGCACGGCGCCGGAGGCGCTTCCTCGGGGTGCTGGGGAAGGGTGCCCTGGCGCCGGCCCAAGAAGGCCGCGCGGACCTCCGGAGGTTCCGGGGTGGACAGATTGGTGAATGGTCCGTTTTCGGTTCTCGAGAGGGCGCCGTGGCCGTTGTTTTCCGGGCTTGCGCCCGCCAGGTGTGGGCCTCAGGTCGTCTTTACGAAGCCACGTTTTACCAAAGGGGGGCCTGTCCATCCCCGGGAGGTGGATCGACGATCCTCAGGACGCGTGTTGGCCCAACGTGTGTTTACCCTGGCCAGCCCCAGCGGCAGCGCGCAGCCCGCGCCGGCCCTCAGAACGCCGCCCGCGCCTTGCCGAGGGGCTCCGGCGGACAAGCACGCGCTGGCGCTATCGTGCGCTCTGCGGGCTCATCGAGCCCGTGCCTGCCTGGCGGGGCCAGGGCGAAAGGGGGGGTTTGGGAAAAGGGGGGGTTACGAAATTTGCTGCATGCAGCTGTTTTCGGCCTCACCCAGGGGTGCATTCCTCGAGACATAGCCGCCTCCGGCGCCGGGAGGCGCCGGGAAAGTCAGCTACGTGAGCTGATTCTCACCCCCCCCCCTTTGCTGTCCCCCCCTTTCGCCCGACCCGAGCGGACAACTCCTTTCCGGAGCGTTCCGGAAGGCTCTCAGGGCGTTCGCGAGGGCCGCGGCGCCCGATGCATCTTCCAGAGGCGCCAGGTCTCAGAGGCTCTCGATCTGCCCCCACTCGAAGATGTCCTCGCCTTGGGGTCGCCTTAGCCTATGGCGTTCCCTCTGCTCTTCCGACGGCGCCCTCATGCGCGGCGGGACGCTGGAGTTCACCATGGGCGCCTCTCCCCGCGCGGGCGCTGTGGCCCAGCACCTCCGGGGGCCTGGCGGGGCCGCCTGAGGGCCGCCCGAGCGCCCGCGCCCAGTGCGACCGGGCCTGTCAGCCTAGGAGGAGGAGGAGGAGGAGGAGGAGGAGGAGAGAGGAGGAGGAGGAGGAGGAGGAGGAGGAGGGAGAGGAGGAGAGGAGGAGATGAGGAGGAGGAGAAGGAGAAGGAGGGAGGGGGGGGAGGAGGAGGAGGAGGAGGGGAGGAGGAGAGGAGGAGGAGGAGGAGGAGGAGGGGGGAGGAGGAGGAGGGGAGGAGGAGGAGGAGGAGGAGGGAGGAGGAGGAGGGGGAGGAGGGAGGCGGCGGAGAGGCAGGTGGAGGGGGGGAGCAGGTTAAACCCAAGGCTCATCCCCGTTGTTGCAATAAGGCCCTCCCTCCAACTTCCCTCTTCATAGTCTCCTGTAGGGATTTGTCTTCACTGGGGGACGAGCCCCGTTGGAAGACGATCGTCTGCAAATCTTCAGCCGTGCCAAAGCTTCGTTGCTGGGATTTCAACGCCGGGAGTCAACGCTACTGTTGTGACTGGACGGTCTTTAATCTTGCCAGAGCACCGTTTCTGGGACGTCAACACTGCGAATCAACGTGACTGTCACGACCTGGCAACCCTAAATCATGCCAAAACACAATTTTGGGACTTCAGCCATAAGAACCTTTGAAACTGTTGTAAGCTGTTAAGGCGCGGTGCTGAGGCGAGAACAACAGTTTGAACAGGAGCCGCCGTCCTTCCGCGAAACTCCTGCGTATTTTGAGACCAATGTGCGCCGCGCTAGGGCGAGAGCCATATTCTGAAAACGATCCGCCCTCCATCCGTGAAACTCTCTGCGCACTTTTGTAGCGGATGTGCGCGGTGCTGAGGGGAGAGCCACATTTTGAAAACGACCCGCCCTCCATCCGTGAAGCTCTTGCAAACTCAAGGTTCAGGATCATAAGTGGTGAGGAAGTCTCCGGCGAAGCGCCTGGCCCGCCCGGTACCGACACGTCTCGGGGCACGACAAGGGGAGTAATCCACAAGGAAGAGAGATGGAGGAGGACGAGGACGAGGACGAGGACGAGGACAAGGGGGCGGAGGAGGAGGAGGAGGAGGGAGGAGACGAGGAGGAGGACAGGAGGAGGAGGAGGGAGAGGAGGAGGAGGAGGAGGAGGAGGAGGAGGAAGGAGGAGGAGAGGAGGAGAAGAAGGAAGGAGGAGAGGAGGAGGAGGAGGAAGAGGGGAGGAGGAGGAGGAGGAGGAGGAGTAGGAGTAGGATCGGGGACCAGTGGCGAAGCCAGTACCGATCAACTATGTTACCCACGGCCTCTCTGGGCCTTCTCGGCTTTGCTGAGAGCCTTGGGCCGCAAATCGGCCGAAAGTCGGCCCAATGCAAGAGCTTCATGGGCTGAGGGCGGGCCGTTTTCAAAATATGGCTCTCACCGCAGCGCCGCGCACGTTTAAACAATGCAAGAGCTTCACGGGTTGAGGGTGGTTCCTTTTCAAATTGTGGCTCTCGCCTTCGCGCTACGCATATTCGCTTCAAACATTTGCAAGAATTCTGCGGGTTCCCATGGTTGACGTACCAGAAATGGTGTTCGGGATCGAGTCGGGACTGTCAGGGCGCAAAAGTTACGTTGATTCGCGGTGTTGAGGTCCCAATCATGGTGTTCTGTCACGATGGAGAATTTTCAAGACGCAACAGTCAGGTTGGCTCGTGGCACTGAAGTTCCGAGAATGATGTTGTGGTACGCTTCAGGTAAATCCCTATAGGAGCCTATCAAGAGGAAGCTTGGAGGGAGGGTCTATTCCAAGATTGTTTATGCATCTTGGGTTTACACTTGTCCTCCTCCTCCTGCTCCTCCTCCTCCTCCTCCTGCTCCGCCTCCTCCTCCTATTCCTCCCTCACCGCGCCCTCCACCTCGTCCTCCCCCCTCTCCTCCTCCTCCTCCTCCTCCTCCTCTTCTTCTTCCTCCTCCAGTCATTTTACGTATAAGCAACAGTTCTTCCCTGTCGCACTCCGAGGCCGGTCAAAAGGGCGTGCCGGGCGCGTCTCTTGAGACTTCCTCACCGTGTATGACCCCGGTGCTTAAACGTTGACAGCAGTTTCGCAAATGGGGTGCGGGTCGTGTAGAAAATGTGGCTCTCGCCTTAGCGCCTCGCACAATAGTTTCTAATATTGCACGAGCTTCACGGATTGATGGCGGGTCATCTTGAAAATGTGGTTCTCGCCTTAGCGCCGCGCATACTCGTTTTTAACATTTGCCAGAGTTTCACGGATTCCCGCAGTCAACGTACCAGACGTTGTATTTTGGAAAGATTCAGGATGGTGAGGGCGCAATAATTACGTTGATTCGCGGTATGGAAGTCCCAGGAGCGGTGCTCTGGCACGGTTCAGGATCGTCAAGACGTAACAGTCAGGTTGATCCGTGGCGTTGGAGCCCCGAGAATTGTGTTTTGGCATGCTTCAGATTCTTCAAACGGTTGTCTCCCAACGAGGCAATTCCCTCAGTGGAAGTGAACCCTTGCAGGGGCCTCTGAAGAGGGAGTTTGGAGGGAGGGTCTATTCCAATATCGTTGATGAGGAGTCTTGAGTTTGCACTGGTCCTCCTCCTCCTCCTCCTCCTCCTCCTCCTCCTCCTCCTCCTCCTCCTCCTCCTCCTCCTCCTCCTCCTCCTCCTCCTCCTCCTCCCCCCCCCGAAGGAGCTCGCGCCGCCGCTGGGGGCGCGGCCGGACCCTGGCAACCCGGGCCGCCTGCGGCTGCCGGTGCGCGCCGTGAGGGGGTGGGCGGCCGCGGGGACGGTGCCCAGCGGGGCCCGCCCGCCCCCCCCCCTCCCCCCAAAAAAGATCGGGGGAGCGTAAGACCCGGGTTTGCCGGGACTCGGGTTCGCCATCGTTTTTTGACGACCGCGCTTCGGATTTTGACGAGGAGGAGTTTCGTGGGATGTCTGCAGCGGGAGGCCTCGTCAAAATGCAGGCTCGGCCTCGTCATTTTTTTGACGACCTCGTCGGGGATTTCCGAGTCCCCCGTATCCGGGTCTTACGTCCCCCCAAAAAAGAGGATGTGCGGAGGGTCGGGCCGGACGAAAGGGGGGATTGGGGAAGGGGGGGCTACGAAATTTGCTGCATGCAGCTGGTTTCGCCCTCACCGAGGCCCCCAAAAAAGAGGATGTGCGGAGGGAGGTGAGGAGGTGGATCGACGATCCTCAGGACGCGTGTTGGCCCAGCGTGTGTTTACCCTGGCCAGCCCCACCGGCAGCGCGCAGCCCGCGCCGGCCCTCAGAACGCCGCCCGCGCTTTGCCGAGGGGCTCCGGCGGACAAGCACGCGCTGGCGCCATCGTGCGCTCTGCGGGCTCATCGAGCCCGTGCCTGCCTGGCGGGGCCAGGGCGAGAATCGGGCCTGGCGAAAGGGGGGGGTTTGGGAAAGGGGGGGCTACGAAGTTTGCTGCATGCAGCCGGTTTCGGCCTCACCGAGGGGCCCATTCCTTGATACGTAGCTCCGTCCGGCGCCGGGAGGTGCCGGGAAAGTCAGCTACGTGAGCTGATTCTCAACCCCCCCCTTTGCTATCCCCCCCTTGCGCCCGACCCGAGTGAGGAGAGGGGGCAGGAGGGGGGGATGCAGGAGAGGGAGGGAGGGTAGGGGCGAGAGCACAGGGAGAGAGAGGAGAAGAGGAGGGCACGGGGAGAGGGGGCCGGAGGGGGCAGAAAGGGGGGCAAGAGGGGGGGCAGGAGAGGGAGGGAGGGGGAGTGAGCAGGAGGAGGGGGAGGAGGGAGGAAGGGGGGTGGGCGGGAGGGGGCAAGAGGGGGGCGGGGCAGGAGGAGGAGGGGAGGAGGGGGAGGCAGGAGGAGGGAGGGAGGAGGGCGGGAGGATGAGGGGGAGGAGGATGGACAGGAGGGAGGGAAGAGGGACCTCTCGGCCCGTCCAGCAAAAGATTTGCGGAATGGGACCAATGGAGGGTGGGGAGGGCAGGATCGCCATGAAGAAAACTGGTCTTCGGGTTCTTGGGTTTCTCACCGTTTTCGGGTTCTCGGGGCCCTCCAAGGGCCCCGGGGCAGTCAGAAAGTTACTCTGTGTGAGAATGCGGTCTTGGGGGAAGGG
>CAUYUJ010003655.1:0-32500 GCA_963575745.1 Prorocentrum cordatum
CCCTTTCCAAAGGGGGGGGGGGGGATGCTTAAGCTACCCCCCCCTCTCCCTTGGCGCCGCCCTGCTGAAAGCTACCCCCCCTCCCCCCCTTTCGTGCAAAGGCGGGGGGGGTGCTTGGAAGCTACCCACCCACCCACCCTTTAGCCGCCCCTGAAGCTACCCCCCCCCCTACCCCCCTTTCCAAAGGGAGGGGAATACTTAAGCTACCCCCCCCCTCCCTTGGAGCCGCCCTGCTGGAAGCTCCCCCCCCTCCCCCCCTTTGTGCCAAAGGGGGGGCGGGGGCTTGGAAGCCACCCCCCCCTTCCCCCCTTTGGCCGCCCAGCCCCCGGAGCCTCCGCCCTCCCTTTCGCCGACGATCCAAAATGAACGACCCACGATCGAGGATGGACGATCGACGATCAACGATCGACGATCGAAAATCCCAATCAAATCGCTTGCAATCGATTACGCTCCATTCCACTGCAATCCCCAGGGCCACCCGCGCGCACCGGGACCCCCAAATCCCCCCAGTGCCCCCACATGCCCCCCACCTCCCTCCGCTCCCTCCCCTCCCTCCACACCCTTCGTTCCATCTCCTCCCTCCCCTCCCTCTCCTCCCCTCCCTCCCTTCCGTCCTGCAATCCATTCGATTGAATCGATTGCAATTCAACCGATTGCAATCCAATCGATTGCAATCCAATGGATTGCAATCGAATCGTTTGCAATCCAATGGATTGCAATCGATTGCAACGCAAATGTATCATTCAACTCATCCCGTGCCAACGCCCGGGAACGAAAAATGACCCTGGCGACGTACCCAACCCCTGCGCAAACGCGGGGCGCAAATAGTTTAGGACACTTTATAAGAGGGGCGATGACGGAGCGAGGGTTACATATGTCTGCAGACGGAATTCGGGAGACTCGCAGGAAACTGGCTTCAGGACAAGGACTAGATAAAGCTGATTAGTTACAATCCCTGAATAACCCTAGCCACTTCGAAAGCGGGGATCTCAGATCGCAGCCCCCCAGGGATGGCGAGGTCAAATTTGGGTCCGCCCGTGGCGTCACTGTGCTGCGCCCCCCAGCAGGCCTCGAAAGTGGCAGCAGTTTCACAGATCGCAGCCCCCCAGGGATGGCGAGGTCCAATTTGGGTCCGCGCGTGGCGTCACTGTGCTGGGCCCCCCAGCAGGCCTCGAAAGTGGCGACAGTTTCACAGATCGCAGCCCCCCAGGGATGGCGAGGTCTAATTTGGGTCCGCGCGTGGCGTCACTGTGCTGGGACCCCAGCAGGCCTCGAAAGTGGCGACAGTTTCACAAATCGCAGCTCCCCAGGGATGGCGAGGTCTAATTTGGGTCCGCCCGTGGCGTCACTGTGCTGGGCCCCCCAGCAGGCCTCGAAAGTGGCGACAGTTTCACAGATCGCAGCACCCCAGGGATGGCGAGGTCTAATTTGGGTCCGCCCCTGGCGTCACTGTGCTGGGCCCCCCAGCAGGCCTCGAAAGTGGCGACAGTTTCACAGATCGCAGCCCCCCCAGGGATGGCGAGGTCTAATTTGAATCTGCGTGTGGCGTCACTGTGCTGGGCCCCCCAGCAGACCTCGAAAGTGGCGACAGTTTCACAGGTCGAAGCCCCCCCAGGGATGGCGAGGTCTAATTTGAATCTGCGTGTGGCGTCACTGTGCTGGGCCCCCCAGCAGGCCTCGAAAGTGGCGACAGTTTCACAGATCGCAGCCCCCAGGGATGGCGAGGTCTAATTTGGGTCCGCCCGTGGCCCTCACTGTGCTGGCCCCCCAGCAGGGCTCGAAAATGGCGACAGTTTCACAGATCGCAGCCCCCCAGGGATGGCGAGGTCTAATTTGGGTCCGCCCGTGGCGTCACTGTGCTGGGTCCCCCAGCAGGCCTCGAAAGTGGCGACAGTTCCACAGATCGCAGCCCCCCAGGGATGGCGAGGTCTAATTTGGGTCCGCCCCTGGCGTCACTGTGCTGGCCCCCCAGCAAGCCTCGAAAGTGGCGACAGTTTCACAGATCGCAGCCTCCCGCAGGCAAGACAGGAGGAGGCAAGAGGGAGACGGGACGGGAAGGAGGAAGTGGAGACCACACTGCTCTATTCAAAACGAATACCCAACCAAGGAGGGTTGGGAAAAATACTATCCCCCCCGAAAGTTGCACGAAGTGTAATTCGGAAAACGCCAGCCCGTCGGGTTTGGCAGTGTTCGTGTAAGACGGCGGCCAGCCAGCTGGGGGAGGAGGAGGCGGAGGATGGGGGAGGCCGAGGGGAGGGAGGAGGAGGAGGAGGAGGAGGAGGAGGAGGAGGAGGAGGAGGAGGAGGATGGGGAAACGGAGGAGGAGAATCACGAGGAGGAGGAGGAGGAGAAGGAAGAGGATGAGGATGAGGATGAGGATGAGGATGATGATGATGATGATGATGATGAGGAGGAGGAGGAGGAGGCGGGAAAAATGGAGGAGGAGGAGAAAACCGAGGAGGAGGAGGAGGAACGGAACGGAAGGACCCGCGGGGGAGTACGAATACGATGATGATGATGATGATGATGATGATGGTGGTGGTGATGGTGATGATGATGATGATGATGATGATGATGATGATGATGATGATGATGATGACGATGATGACGATGATGAGGATGAGGAGGACGAGGAAGAGGAGGAGGCAAAAGGAAGAAGAGGAGGGACAGGGGCGGGAATACATGGAAGCGAAAGGGAGGGCGATGGCTCTGGGAGCTGGGCGGCCAAAGGGGGGAAGGGGGAGGGGGGGCTTCCAAGCCCCCCCTCCTTTTGCACCAAGGGAAGGAGGGGGGGGAGCTTCCAAAGCCCCCCCCCTTTCAAAGGGGGGCTCACCCCAGCTCCATTAAAAGGAGGGAGGGGGGGGGGGTAGCTTGGACCCCCCCCTTTTCCGGCCACGAAAAGAAGGGGGGGGTAGCTTCCGAAGCCCCGCCCCCTTTCAAACGGGGGGGGGTGGCTCACCCCGGCTCAATTAAAGTGAGGGAGGGGGGGGTAGCTTGGAAGCCCCCCCCCCTCCTTTCCGGCCACGAAAAAGGGGGGAGGGGGGGGGCTTCCGAAGCCCCCCCGCCCCTTTAGCAAGGAAGGGGGGAGGGGGGTAGCTTCAAGCTGGGGCCCCCCTTCTAGTCTGTCGGGCCCCACGAGCGCGGTCTATCCAATCCATGTGTTTCCCCAGCCGTCGTTGAAACCCTTCGGGGAACACGTGAGGAAGAGTATAAGGAGAAGAAGGAAGAGGGAGGATGATGATGCTGATTATGATGATGATGCTGCTGCTGATGATGATGATGAGGAGGAGGACGAGGAGGAGGAGGAGGAGGCGGAGGAGGAGGAGGAGGAAGAGGAGGAGGAGGAGAAGGAGGAGGAGGTACAGGAGGAGGAGGAGGAGGAGGAGGAGGAGGAGGAGGAGGAGGAGGAGGAGAAGCTCGGAGCTCGCAAGACCTGGGCACCCCCCCAAACCCTCCGCCCGCTCATCCACGAACCACCCCACAACCGATGTGCCCACAGACTCCCACCGACCGTACACAACGACCCGCCCATGGCCAACGGGAACAACGATCGGCAGAGGACCTCGCAGCCTTCGCGAAGGAGCTCGATGGGTCGTCGAGTTCATTTACTGAGTCAAGCATCAACGACATCACCGTAGCGACTGACAGCGACCAAGGCCTAACGGGGACGACAGACAAGCCACATCCAACACGACTCTCGACGACACCCCCAAGGTCGCCGCACCCAACACACCCAGATGACGAGAGACGCTCGATCACCCCAACCCCTATTGCCGACGACGGCTACGATAACGACGAGCAACCAGGTGGCACACCGAAGGTTACAACCCCCATACCACACGCCTACGACCCCGACCTTTTCATCACCCCGACTCAACATATGACTCGGACACCCGAGGCACCGCCTGCTTCATTTAGCCCATCCATACCGACTGAGCAGCCCACTCCGCAAATCTTCCCCGAAGTCAGAGCGATCTTTGCACCACCAGGGGGAGGATACGGAGCAACCTGCACCGCCCGTCACCACGGTGCTGATCGACCTCAGCATTGACGAAGATGACGACCCGACTACGCCACGGCAGCAAAACGTGAGAAGCAGCACGCCGACGCAACCTGTCGAGCCCGTGGCCCCCACTCCAAGATTCCACATCGGCACCCCAGAGAGATCGAAGTCTGCCCCACCAACCCGATAAGAATCGGCGCTGCGGAGAGAAGGTCATGCAGGGCGCCCAGCGCGAGAGGTAATGATCCAAGATGCAGGCGACGGGTTCCAAGAACCAGCAGACCGAGTTCCAGTTCGAGCTGACGAAGGCGACGACAGCTCGGACGCAGCACCACGGACAAAGAATTACCCCAGTGCGACCCTACCTAGAAGTTGGAGCCCCTAGGAAAACAGCATTAGTTGCTATGCTATGCTATGCTATGCTACGCTATGCTATGATATGCCATGCCATGCTATGCTGCGCTATGCCATGCTATGCTATGCTGTGCTATGCTGCGCTATGCTATGATATACTATACTATGATATGCTATGCTAAGCTATGCTATGTCATGTGGCTCAGTGCTATGCTGCGCTATGTTATGATACGCAATGCTATGCTAAGCTGCGCTAGTGCTATGCTATGCTATGCTATGCCATGATATGCTGCGCTATGCTATGCTATGCTATGCTATGCTACGCTTGGCTATGCTATGCTATGCTATGCTATGCTAATGCAACGCTGCGCTATGCTATGCTAAGCTAAGCTGGGCTAACCCTCTAGGCAGAGCCTAGGTAGGGAATTACACCCATGCTACTGCTATGCTGCTCTATGCTATGCTGTGCTGTGCTGCGCTATGCTATGCTATGCTATGCCATGCTATGCTATGCTGCGCTATGCTATGCTATGCTATGCTGGGCTATCCTATGGTATGCGGTGCTGCGCTATGCGGTGCTACGCTATGCTATGCTATGCTGCGCTTTGCTATGCTATCTGTAGTATACTATGCTATGCTATGCTATGCTATGTCATGCTGCTCTGTGCTATGCTGCGCTAGGTTATGCTATGCTATGTATGCTATGCTAAGCTGCGCTATGCTATGCTATGCTATGCAATGCCTTGCTATGCTGCGCTATGCTATGTTATGCTATGTTATGCTATGCTATGCTATGTTATGCGATTCTATGCTAATGCAGCGCTGCGCTATGCTATGCTAAGCTAAGCTAAGCTAACCCTCTAGGCAGAGCCTAGGTAGGGAATTAGACCCATGCTAATGCTATGCTGCGCTGTGCTATGCTGTGCTGTGCTGTGCTGCGCTATGTTATGCAATGCTATGTTCTGCTGCGCTATGCTATGCTATGCTGGGTTATGCTATGGTATGCGGTGCTGCGCTATGCGGTGCTACGCTATGCTATGCTATGCTGTGCTCTCCTATGCTAAAGATCAACGAAGCTAAGATGAAGGTAAGCTAAGATAAACCTGAGCCTAGATGAAGCTAAGCTAAGCTACGCTGGTACAAGCTAAGTTAAGATGGGACACGCAACGCTAAGCTAAGGGGACGTAGCTGGGGGAACCGCGGGGCGGATACTGGGGGAATCGCCGGGGACGCTTTCCACTCCCCTGACCCTGTGGGGGCGCGCTGGCCCAACAGGGGAATCCAACCCGACCAGTGCAAGACGACTGTCCTGGACTCCAACCTCACATTCATCTACGACTCCAGACGGGCATCCTCTCTCAGTCAGAAGTTCATGCAGCAGCGAGTTCGTCGACCCCTGCGGTGGCAGCCACCTGCGACATGACTCGGCTTCGTCCCCCACTAGGGAAGACCACGCATCAACCCACACAGACTCACATTGACTCCACAAACAAAAACAATATAAACAACAGCAGCAAACCCGTGCCACCCTACCCAGCAAGATAGACGTGAAGCTCGAGGGCGCACGGTGGGAGAGCTACTCGCGCGACTCGCTTCGCGGCGACCCAGTCGCCAGAGGGACTGATGCAAACCCGCCAGCAACGTGAATTGGGGATCGCATGAGCGGCACCACGGTGACGACGTCGACCGAACACAGTACGCCGTACTGGAGAGGGGCCCTCCAGGCGGCCATGCGCAACCCAATCACCAACTCGGCCACCACGACGGCTATTGGAGCACCTCCGACGCCAAGACTGACAAGACACCGCGCAAGACAGTGCGCTTCAGATGCTCGGCTCCACCAAGGCGGGAGCCGGCGAGGCCAGTGGCGGCGAGCCCGCCGCGACCCGACCGCCCCCCCGCCGCTTGACAGGCGCGGTTTTGGAACTTACATGGAGGGCTACTGCGCGCCCTCCACTGGAGCGACCTCGACAACATAGAGGAGGCGTTCTTTGACAAGATGCATGAAGTTGGGAAAGGCGGCGACGACACGAATATCGTAAACCGCCACGAAGCAGACGACCACAATCAGACGACACATTCACAACTACGACGCAGACCAACAAGACGACCCCAGCAGACAAACGCAAAACAGCCCTGGCATATACCCACATAGAATCGCTTCTGTTGCCTCGCGGGGAGGCTAACTGACACCGATCACGACAACGAACGAGTGCAGCGCCAGCACGAAGGACCCCAAAACGAGCAGGTGGAGGCAGCCCTGGTGAAGCAAGGATCAAACTTCGAGACGGGCTCGAAGGGTGGGGGTGGGGTGGGGGTGCGGTGTGTGTGTGTGTGTGTGTGTGTGTGTGTGTGTGTGTGTGTGTGTGTGTGTGTGTGTGTGTGTGTGTGTGTGGGGGGGGGGGGGGGCAGGGCGAGTGCTGCCCGCGCCTGCCAGGGGTGGTGCCATCCCCAGGGCGGGGGCGGAGCTTTCCCGAGCGCCATTGTGGCGAAGCAAAGGGCTGCCAAGATCACCGAACCGAACTCCCCGACACCGTCATCAAGTGCAAGACCTGGGGTTCGCCCGCGCCGAGGGCACAGTGGCCCCTCGCCATGGCGGGACGAGGTGGGGCAGCAGCGAACCCCACTTGAAGTCGGTGCATGGGGGCCTTGCAGATCCACCACTACCACCGCGCAACCGGGTGCAAACCTGTCGCCCACCGACCCACGACAGAGCGCGCAGCACGAACTGAAACAAGGTCTGGGGTCCGCCCCCACCGAGGGCACCTTGGCCCCGAACCATATCGGGGCGAGGTGGGGCCGCCGCGAATCCCACCTGAAGTCGGTGCGTGGAGACCTTGTCAATGCGCCAACTACTGGCGCCCCAGCGCCGCCCGCAGCCCAATCGCCCACCCTGCCGCTCACCGCTATTCAGCAGACCGCGAGATCGACAGACGAACCACGACCTAGGGCATTGCTGCCCTTTCGACGCCCACGACCGAGATCACAAGCGGCAACAACCCAACCTCCGCAGCCTGCAGTACTAGCCGTAACGAGACCACCTGCACCACTACGAAAGGCCATGCGAGCCTTCCGACTCACGCGACGAAGGCCGCGAGCGACGAAACACCCACGGGGGCCAGCGACACGGTGACCAATCTTGCGACCCCTGCAATGCAGGCGACTTGCAGCGACCTCCCGCCACCATCGCCGCCCGTGCGAACACCGGCACTAGGACGCAACCTTCATTTTGGCTCAAGACCCCCATGCAATCCACCATCAAGAGCAGCACCCCACCAACCTTGACATTTGACTTTTGCCAGAACGAAACAGCAGACCACGTTCCCCGACATTGTCCGCCAAGGCCTCTACTACAAGAGCGAAGGTTCCACCTGTTCACCGACGGATCTGAGAACCCCAAGAAGAGCGAGGGCGACGCTTCGGCAGTCATCATCGTCGGGGAGGACGCCTGCTTCATTTCCAGAGGGCCATCGTCGGAGAGCATAGCGATGGTACTACGATTGCAACCGACGGCCACATCGTATCGGAAACCGCGTCGACCACAGTCGAGATCACCGCCCTCATCTGGGCCTTCGCCTACGTCATCTACCTCGACCACGACGGCGTCGCTACCGTATCTACTGATTCATTGGGGGCCCTGCACTTGGCGACTCGGCAAGCTTTCGCCGACCGCGATATCGAGCTTGTGAAGGCCCTCTGTATTTTTCACGACGTTGTAAAGGGCCGAATCGAACTCAGACGCGTCCACGCCCGCGAGCACAAACCGTGGAACGAGCTCGCCGACGTGGCAGCTAACCACGCCCGCCTACAATCCGTCACACACCCACAACTGGAGCGACACGATGGACGGCGCATGCCAGAGAGATTGGGGGTTCCTCATCGAAGCCGGCGAGAATGCAAAAGAAGCGTGCCCGAAGCTGATGGACGACCACCTACATGCGTTGAGGTTCTCGACCACCGCCAGCAAGGAGCGCGTCCATCGAGGCGCCGACGAGAAGAAGCGGGGGACAGAGGTCACGGTCACTTTCGCCACCTGCAACACCCAGACAGGACGTGAATCGAGCCCTGGATCAAGAAGAATATATCAACATATATCCCGCTTAAAGAAGGGGATGGCCGCGATCCACGACGGCGACATCCACGTTATCGGCATTCAGGAGTCCCGTGCCGTCTTCGGCAGGACTCGACCGAGGCAGCCTGTGTCAGCGCCAATAACTACCACGTCATGGCAAGCGGCCGCGGCAAATTCAACTTGGGATGCGAATTGCATATTCTGACATGAAAGCTATGCGGGAGGCGTGGCGACACTTTTTCCCGACCAAACAACGTCGTCGTCATTCGCAAAAGCCCCAGGATTCTACTCGTCAGGGTCTCGGCGGCTGGCTCCCAGCGGACCATCTGCGTCTGCCACGCTCCGCACGCTCGACCTACCTCTCCCAGCGAGAAGGGTTCCTTCTGGGACTCGCTTTCCGAGCTTGCCAGCAAGAACCGCATCTCGATGATGACGATCGACGCCGACGCTCGGACGGCATCAAAAACCAGCTCCGCAATCGGCCCAGCCGGCTTTTCGCAGCAAGAAGATGACAGCGGTGCGAGATTCCACGAGTTCCCCCTCGCCCACAACCTGTCAGCGATCAACGCTTTCCAGAGGGGATAATCACCATGCGTGGGCTTCCAACGCCAGCCCCCATCGCATCGACTGCACCGTTATCGAGACGGACATGATGAGATGCATCGCGGAGTGTTCCGCCATGTACGGCATTGACAGGGGCGACATCCTCGAGAAGAAGGGTGACCGCTACCCAGTCCGCACCGCAATACAGTACCCAATCAACACCACGAAGTCTACGACAACCGCGCAGTTGGACGAAGCAAAGCTAAGAGACCCCGACTACAGAAATACATTTTTCGATGCGCTGGCTGGGATACCCCGCCCCGCATGGGACACCAACATCGACGACCGCCTTTGTGCCGTCTTTGAAGCAATCGCAACAGCGGCTCGACAGGTTTTTAGACGTGACCGACTTACGCCACGCAAGCCATACATCACTACAAGGCCATTTACTTTACTACGGGCCAGGCTCGCGGCAATAACGACCATAAGGACAGTCGAGTGCAATTGGCCCTAATCAAGGGAGGCCAAAAGACGAATTCATATTTCCCACCATTCTTGCCAGTGGCGCCCTGCTGCCAGACCCGAACGACGGCGCCTACCTCATGGACCTGCCGGGCCACGTTGCCCTGGTGACGTCCGCCACGATTTACTCGCCAAGCAAGACATCAGCGCATCAGGAAGAGGAGGCATATATCAGTGTATACAACCAGGCATGCAACTTAATTCGTGGTCTCAACAAACCAGGTCATCAGAAGGTGGATCGCGACGGACAGAGATGAGTTCCTCGAGAGCATAGCGGACCACATGAATACCTCGATCGTTAACAACGCCCCCAAGGAGGAATGGGTCGCGGCACGCAAGCTATTAGCCTTCGCTGGGAAACCGCCCAAGCGACATGCACCTGATGGGGGGGTCTTTACGAGCAAGACCGACATCGCCGACCGCGCTCTCAAGTTCTACGGTTCGATCGAGCATGCCGCGGATACCAACGCCGACGGAGTGGCCAGCTACTGCAACCAGCACGCCAACCACGACAAACCCGACCCACTCATCAACAACATCATGACCATCTGGCAGCTCACGACGATCCTTGCAGGAGCACGCCCAGGAAGACGGGGAGGTCCAGATGGGGTCACAGACGACATGGCAAAGGCAGCCCCGTCGTCGATGGCGCGACTACTTCACCCCATCCTAGTCAAGACGCAAGTGCAGTCCATCGAGCCACTAGCAGCGAAAGGCGGTTTCTCGACACACGTCTACAAAGGAGCAGGAGCCCTTGACAGACAGGAATCATATAGAGGTATTTTTCTGGATAAATCCATCGGCAAGATGCACTCCTCCTTCCTGCGATCCAGGGTCAAGCAGCTGCTCCCGTCCTTCCTCGATGCGACCCAGTGCGGGGCTCGACCCCGCACGGCCACGGACTTCGTTGCGCGCGCCATCATGGCCTTCGTCGTGGACTGCAGGCAGAAAGGATCATCGGGAGCCATTGTATTTGTCGACCTACGAGAAGCATTCCACTCCGTGATCAGGGAGTTCACCATGAGGCACCCCGCGACTACCGCGGAGCTCGACGACCTCCTCGACAAGATCGATCTCCCACCGTGGCTCAGACCAGTCCTGACACAGAATTTGCAGCGCCCAGCAGATACTGCGCACAAGCTCGGAGACGAACACCTTTGCGAGATGATCTCGGACCACCACGCATCCAACTGGATGGCAGCCCGAGAGGCCACTCACTGTCAGGTGCCAACCACGGGAACCCGACCTGGAGCACCCTTCTCCGACGTAGCCTTCAACGTGCACTTCGCTCTGCTCCTGAACGCGATCGACAAGGGCGCCAGCGCCAAACGCGACAACTACGACGGTCACCCTATCCCTCCCTGCCCGAAGCCAGTATTCGCTCAAGAGCAACACGATGGAGACGCACTGCGGCACCTATCCTATGTTAACGACCTCACCAGAGTCATATCTACAGCCAACGCTACAGATCTGGTTGACGCAACAACCCCTGTAGCCACCAACCTGCGCCACAAAGCCCTCTCCTTCGGTCTCAAGCCGCGCCCCGAAAAGAGAAAGGTTATTCTCAATTTCTACTGCAACACTGCAAGGATGGAAAGGCAGCGAATGGCAACGGACCGCATCGGCACCCTGGGCCTCCCCGACATCAACATAAAGTTTAATATCACTGACCGGCAGAAGGCCCTGGGCACGATCATTACTACTGGGACAGCAATGGGGCCCGAGACCAGGCTTCGATCCAACCGATCCTCCGCGACGGCTAATGCCCTGGAGCGGCAGATCTTACGAAGATACGGATCACCAGGAAAAACTAGGATCAAATGCGTACACGCCCGATCTACCTCTGCACTTACGTTCAACCACCACATATGGAACGACCTGACAAACAAGGACAATGCGTTCATGGAGGTTAAGTATGCAGGTCCGTACCGTGTCGCTATGGGACTACCGAAGACCAACTCCCCCACCCTCCACATCACAGCGAGGGAAGTCATAGCAGCTACGGGGGCCCCCGACTGTTCAACCCACCAATCAATAGCACGACTTGGAAACCTACCTCGCCTACTGAACAACGCACCACAGGTATTGCTACGGCTACTTGACAATATCGCACATGTTAAACGAGGATGGGTGCAGCTGCTCAAGAATGACTTCTATTTTCTTCGAACGCACTCCAGACCTGGGAGATGAAGCGCCTGAGGTCAAGAGGATCACCGCATCATCGACTGGGCCAGGCGGAAGCCGAAGGAGTTCAACCCGGCCGTGGGCGCAGCTACCAATGCATTCCTACGACACGCATTCGAAGATGCCAAGACAGAAAGAACGAGTCGGGATATTGGATCGGCCCAGCAAGACTCCGCGAACGGCCGCTCAGTTACAGACGCACCGACCACGGAGTACATCTGCTACATTTGCGAACGGGTCACCTCCACTAAGCAGGGGATGGCTGTGCACATGGGAATGGGCCACTAGCGCCGTGGCGACCCCCGACGCTGGGCAACAGGCACAGCGTGCCGATGCTGCCAAACGGAGCTCCACTCTTACCCGCGACTTGTCAAGCATTTTCAGGCATCAAGGCAATGTTCAGTTTCCTGGCATGCTTGGCACACAATCTACGGCGCGCCCTTGACCGACCAGCAAATCGCCTTCAACAGCGCCCACCACAAGGAAGTTACTATAAAGAACCGGCGTGGCGGACGACCCGAAGCATGCGGATCACAACCTGCGCATCGATGCGACATCACGCCTTTTCCCATTCTCGAGACATCCCCACAGCAACCCAAGGTCTTCGCCCTACTTCGTACCAGGCAACCCGTGCAGCGCCCTCATATCCCAAACGCGTCAGCACGACAGGTTGTTGTTCGAATGGATGGCGGCTCTGGGATGTACAATGACATCTTTCAGCACATGATCGCTCAGGGCATCAACAGCTTGCGAGTGAATGACTATGTCCACATTGGCCTACATCAGGGGCGGGGCTCGGCAACTGCGAGGAGGCGAACCAACCGACTTGAAGCGAACATGACAGAGGGCATCATTGCGGGCATCTGCGCGTGCATTCCGACCGCCGCGTGGTTCGCCGAAGACGGCGGCGAAGGAGGGCGGAAGATGACATCCAACCGCGCCCCACTCCACCTACGAGGAGTACTAAGCACTGGCCAAAAAGACCGCGGCACCATCTCGGTAATGGACGACGACCTCAGGGACATCATCGAGATGTCCAGCCTCTCGCAGAACCTCCAGATCCTCATGATCGCCACCCATCCAGAAGCATAGCCCAACAACCCACATGGTATTACGGCTTGGAATACACCTCAGTTGCAGCACCTGGAGCGTCACCCGACATCCAGCAGCGCCGTAACCATCACCCCATACCGGCGTACGAATAAAGATACTGGCGACGAACCATGAACTGGAGTATCAAGGTGGGCATCGTGACATGGCCTCATTCATCTCGCACCACATGGACAGGATAAGGATAGGCCGGTGGGGGATGGCCGCAATACCTACGGGGACACCGTCCACGGCCTTCACGGACAGCAACAACACCATCGCGGACAGCAACACCCACATGGACTGCCCCACGGACAGCAACAATAACACCATCATGGACAACAACACCATCACGGACAACTGCACCATCATGGGCAACAACAACAACAACCCCACGGACAACAACACCATCACGAACAGCAACCACACCATCATGGACAAATACACCACAATCCCGAGCCACTACACCACCATCGACGACAAATACACCACCTTCAGGGAGTCCCCCTCCAGGAGGAGGGGGGGGGCGTCTTCACCATCGAGTGGCGAGCGCAGGTAGTGCGGGCCCCGCCAGGGCCCAGGACCTCCCCCCTCTCCTCGTTCGCCCAGTTGGCTCCTCCCCCTCCCCTTCCCTTCCTCCTGGCCTGGCCTTTGGTCCGCAGCGCGGCTGCCTCGCACCCCGTAGCCCTCTCCCCGCGCAGTTGGTCGCGGGCGGAGCTGCCGCTGAGACGATTTGGGGAGGGGGTGTCGGGGGACGGACGTTCCCTGGTGCCCTCCTTTGCCCCTCTTGTCTTCGGCCAGGTAGCCGACCTCCCTCTTCCCTTGGGGGTAGGTCCTCCCGCTCGTGCCCGCGGTCTGCCCCCCCCCCCCCCCCTCTTCAAGCGCCCTGGAGGCATCCTTCCTCTCCCCCCCCGTCCGTCCTTTTTTGTTGTTTTTTTTTTCCCCCCCTTTGGGGCTCTGGAGCCCAGGGCTGTCGGGCCCCCGTGCTCCCTCGGCCCTCGTCGGGCCTCCTCGGCCCTCGCTTTTCGCTTTGGCCGCCGGAGGCCCCCTTGGAGGAATATGTGCGCGGCCGCGGCGGGCCCGCCGCGCGCCGCCGATGCGGCAGAGACCGCAACGGCTGCGCCTCCGCGCGGAGGCGCAGAGCTGCGCTCGAAAGGCTCGAAAGGAGACCTTTCGGGAGCCTCTTGGGGCACTCTTGGGGTCTCCTGTGAGATTCCTGGCAGACTCTTGGAGGCCTCGTGGGGGTCTCCCTCGGCCTCCTGGGAGCCTTGGGGGGCTTATTCGGGGCCTCTTTGGTTGTCTTAGGGCGTTCCTGGGCCATCTGACGCCGTCGGGGGCCCTCTTGGGGTGCTTCAGGGCCGGCCGTCTTGGAGGCCATCTTGGCCGTCATGGAGGCCTCTTGGGCTTTCTTGGGCCCCCCTTTCGGCCGTTTTTGGGGCTTCTTGGGCCGTCCTGGGGTCATCCTGGAAGCCTCTTGGGCGCTCTGGGGACGATCTTAAGGGCCTCTCGGGCCGCCCTTGGGCCTTCGGAAGGCCGAAATGCTGCAGATGCCCAAAGCCTTCAAACACCGAAAGGAGAATTAATGATTGGCCCCTTTGGGCCCTCCTGGAGGACCTCTTGGAGGCCTCTTGGGCCGTCTTGGAGGCCTCTTGGAGGCCTCTGGGGTCGTCTTCGGTCGTCTTGGAGGCTTTTTGGGCGAACGTGGAGGCACCTTGGACTCTTGGGCCGTCTTCGAGGCCATCTTGTACCATCTTGGGCGAATTTGGAGGCCATCTTCGCCGTCTTGGAGGCCATCTTGGGCCGTCCTGGGAGACTTCTTCCGAACGTTGAGGTCGTTTGTGCGGCCGCTTGGGTGTGGCCAGCGCAATGAGCCGAAGCCCCAGGGGAAGTTCCTCTGGAAAAAGAGCCGAAGCCAAACAGTATATGAGTCAGCATGCCGGGCACCCTTGCGCAAGCCAACATGGGGCGGCGAATCGAAGACACTTACGGCGAATCACCGCCGCCCCCTGCCTTTTGGGAAGCGCTTCTGTGGCCAAACGTTAAGGTCCCAGCTTGGCCAAGCCATCGGACTATGTTATCCCCCCGCCGTCTTGGAAACTTTTGGGGGAACACTTGGAGGAGGATGAGGGGGGGGGGTCAGGAGAGGGAGGAAGAGGAGGAGGAAGAGGAGTAGGAGGAGGACCTCTTGGGCCGTTTTTGGCTGTCGGAAGGCCGAACAAAAACACATTCCAAAATCGATCAAAACCTATGGGGAATCAATGACGTTTGCCAGGACCTCTTGGAACCTCTTGGGGCGAGGCAACACCTCCATGGACAATGTTTTAGACGTCACGGATAGCGGCCGCATTCAGAGACCCCCACCTGCGGACCCCCGAAAGTTACGAGAGTATGCCACGCCTGCTACGCCCTGGATGACCGGCTCGGATAGCGGCCGCGCTCAGAAACCACGACCTGCTACCCCCCTATGGCGTCGAGAAAGTGCCGCGCCTGCAATTCCTTGGACGACTGGCTCGGATAGCGGCCGCGCTCAGAGACCACGCCCTGCGCCCCCTCCTATGGTGATGAGACTATGTCACGACTGCTATGCCCTGGACGACCGGCTCGGACAGCGGCCGCGGTGAGAGACCACCACCTGCGCACCCCTTTATGGTGTCGAGAATATGCCCCCCTTATGGTGTCGAGAATATGCCATGCCTGTTGTGCCCTGGACGACCGTCACGGATAGCGGCCGCGGTGAGAGACCACCCCGTGCGCACCCCCTATGGTGTCGAGGATATGCCTGTGAAGAGTGCACTCCCCTGCCCCTCTGCCGCCCGTGCCACCGTGTGTGTATGATGTACACGCTTGTCTTGTTTTGTGGCATGCACGCTGCCCGCCGCTGTTTTGGCCCTAGTCCTAGGGCCCTGGGACGCACCCGCAGTTTTGACTGCCGCGCAGTCCGAGCTAAAAGAACTGCACTGACATTGGTAGCGGAGCTAGTAAGCTCCAGCGGACGCACTGCGTGCTCTGCTTCGGTGGTTGTGACCACCCGCGTGGGCCGCCATGGCCGCCAACCAAGACGGCTCAGATGCGGATGCTGCGTCCTCTGTTGGCACAGGTCCCCCGGACCTGCATGCAGTCCTGCGCGTAATGGCCGAGACCCAGCGGGAGCTCTTGGCCTTACATCGGGATCGTGGTGGCGACGGCGGTCCCAGACGTACACGTCTACTGCTGTCGCAGGTGAAGCTCCCAGAGTTCGATGGTGCAGTCGGTACGAATACTAAGAAGTACCGAGAGTGGCGCAAGGAGGTTGAAGTCATCCGCAACCTCAACCAGCTCTCAGACGTGGAGCTGGGCCTGATCATCTACAGTCAAGTATCAGGTCGAGCCAAGGAGCTCATCGAGGTCCTTGATGCGTCGGACCTCCGACGCGAGGACACGCTCGAGACCATCTTTGCTATCTACGACGACGCCTTCGAGAAGATGGATCACGAGCGCCTCGATCAGGTGCATCAGGAGTGGGGGCGAGCACGCCGTCGAGCTAGGCAGCCCGTCATGGATTGGACAACGTACTTGCGCAAGAAGCGCATGGAGTTGCAGCTCGAGGATCCTACTTCAGCGATCAGCGATCGCGCGCTGGCAATCAAGATGCTTCGTGGCGCTGGACTGTCGCAGAAGGAGTGAGCGCAGGTGCTCTTCAACTGTGGCGGCATCTACGACTCGAAGCGGATGGAGGTTGTGCTGAAGGCAGCCTACTCGAAGGTGCACGACACTGAGAAGCGCTCGGTGCTCCCTCGCCGCTCGCCGTTTGTGGCGCAGCGTGAGCATGGGCGCTCCTCTGGGAGCTCGGGCGGTCGCTATCCGCACCCTCCCATAGCTCGCAGGCCATACGTGCTGCGAGGACGCTCTGGCCAGCACGTGCACGAGGTAGAAAACGGCGAAGACTACGATGAACACCGCGGCGACCTGGAGGAGGCGCAGCACGACGAAGATGAAGCAGACGACCAGGACGACGGAGACCCCGGGGGGGCCGAGGGCACCCTCTTCGAGGAAGGCGCCGAGGTCGAAGAGGAGCTGGCGTCGGACAACGACGGGCCAGATGACGAGGAGTACGAGGCACCGGAGGATCTTCAGGAAGCGTTCTTGGCCGGCTGGAGGGCCAAGCAGAAGACGCCAGTACAGCGTCAGAAGCGCGGGTTCGTTGCCCCTCGGCAGCGGGGCCCCAAGAAGATCAACGTCAGCGGCTCCTTCCAGGCTGGTCGGAAGCCGACGGGCCAGCGCAAGGCTAACAGCCGGTGTGCTGACTGCGATCAGCCCGGCCACTGGCGTGGCGACCCGGAGTGCCCCAAGGTGAAGAGTGGCGAGCGCGAGCCGTACAACAAGATCGGGCCAAAGAGTGGCCAGCCAGCGTCGCCCAACCAGCGGAGCTCTGTGAAGCCGCCGGCGCCTAGGCAGGTGCATGGACCGATCATCCACTGGGTTGGCATGGCAGGCAGTGCCGAGGAGCGTCGTGGCCGCGCTCCATGGCGCCGTGCTCCCCAGTCGGTGCCTGCCCAGAGGCATCCGGTGGAGGGTCGAGCTGATGCTCCAGGGCGGATCATCATGCATCCCAGACCCAAGAGCATGCCTGCGCCGAGCCTACGCCGGGACGCCGACGATGGCCCAGGGCCCGCACAGAGCAGTGATGAACGTGCGCGCGCCCGTGCCAGGCGCGGGGGGGATCAGGGGGGCGAGGATGCATGTGTGCGTTGCCGTCGCATTCTGGCCAACACCCACCCACAGGGCACAGCGTGGAGTTGGAGTTTCCTGACCTTGCCACGGTCCATCACATCGTGGAGCGCGTGACGAACAAGAAGCCTATCTTCTTCAAGCAAGGCCGCTTCGAGAGCCTCGACTTCGTTCAGGGTCGGCTCGTGCGCCTGCAGCTGACCACGTCGAGGCCTTGTGCGGCGGCTGAGGTGGATCTCGACGAGATCACGGCAACTATATTCAAGATCGTGATGGGCGGCAATCGCGATACCAAGCCCCGTGACGATCGGCGCGGTGAAGGCGGGAGTCGTGACACCAAGCAGCGTGAAGATCATCATCGAGATCGTCGTGACGACCGCCAGCGTGATCGGGGAGCTGTTCTCCGTGAACCTCGTGCCCCTCCTCCGCCCGAGGCGGAGGCCTCTTCGCGTTCAAGGTCGCGGAGTACACCAGCAGGCCGCGGTGTGAAGGAAGAGAAGCGGAGTCCACCAGAAGACCGCGGTTAGAAGGAAGAGAAGGAAGAAGAGGAAGAGAAGAAGAAGAAGGCGAGGAGCAGCAAAGAAGAGAAGAAATAGAGAAAGAAGGCAAGAGGCAGCAAGGAAGTGAAGAAGGAGGATGAGGCCAGCGAGGAGGACGAGGCCAGCGAGGACGACAACGACCAGCGGCGTGAGGATAAGGAGGTGCCAATCACGCCAGAGGAGATGGACGAGATCTTCTGCAGCTGGTATCCGCGTCAGGACATCTTTAGGGATTGCCTGGCGCCGCCGGCAACCATCCACTCCATCACTAAGAACGACCGCATCGTGCGTCTCAACCTCTACACGCGTCGCTGCGAGAAGCCGGACTTCTCTCTATCCAGCGGCCCTGCGAGGGCCCATCCTGTATACGTGGTGGATACCGCAGCGGCGGCATCGGCGAAGGGGGCATCGAAGACTAGAGGATCCCCAGACGGAGCTGTGCCTGGACTAACGTCTGCCGCTCCGACTGGGGAGGCCGCCGCTGTTCCTAAGGACGAGGACTGGGTCATGGCAGGAGCCTCCGAGGAAGTGAGAAAGAGCGAGGAAAAGAAGCGACTAGAGGTCTTGCAGCGTGACAAAGCTGAGTTGCTGGATCGCCTCGCGCTGATAGAGAAACAGGAGATGGAGATGCGCGCCCGATTGAACCCAGGCGAGGTCTACGACGGCCTGCAGAAGCGACGTGAGCAGGCACCTCTGCCAGAGCGTGTCCTGCCTACATCTCCTGAGCAGCAGGGGGTCGGAAGCGTGTGGAAGAGCATGGAGGGAATGCGACGACGTGTCCATCTTCCAGCGCCTCCAGGAGCCGCGTGCTCAGGTGCCCCTGCCGCTGCGACGGCATCTCCAGCTGCATCTGGAGTCCCGCGTGTAGTCACCGCCTCTGGGCGGAGCTACGTCATGAGTGTCGGTGCCACGCAGAGCGACCTGGAGAAGCAGCAGATGCACCGAGCCATGTACGACTCGCAGTTCGACGGCGAGAGGCTGGTCCCAGGTCCGAAGGCGAAGTTCGACCCAGAGCTCATGCAGCAGCAGGCTGCGTGTGTTCATCCTGTGGGTGAGTTGAAGTGGCAGTCAAACGGCGCCGTGATCTTCGCGAAGTGCAAGAAGTGTTCGTTGAAGTCGGTGATCCATTACACGCTGGAGAAGCCCAAGACGGATGAAGGGGGACCTCCCAGGAACACCCCAGACGGAGCCGTGCCAGGACTAACGTCTGCCGCTCCGACTGGGGGGGACGTTGCCGTCAAGATGGGCGCGGGCCCCTGGGCAGCGAAGGGCGCAGACCCTTGGGCAGCAAAGGGGGGATCTGCGGCCCACGTGGTCAGTATCCGAGAAGAGTGTCCCCGCAAGGCGGTAGATGAGCAGCCCGTCATGCTTGTTGTCTTGCCCGCGGGGCTGGCTATGATTGACGCGGGCTGCAAGCGGGCGGTCGGTGGGCGTCCGTGGCACGTCGAGCTGCAGAAGACTTTGGATGCCATGGGCGTGCCGTACCACAGCATCAACCATCGCGAGTACTTCAAGTTCGGCCCAGGCGTGCCGCTCTTGTCAGAGCGTGCATGGTGCTACACAGTCGGCATCAATGGTACGCAGGGCGAGGTTGTGATCTCCGAGGTCGATGCCGAGGTGCCAGGTCTCATCGGTCCTGATGAGATGGCAGAGTGGGACGCAGCAATCAGCTTCAGGAGCGGTACTTTCACGGCGAACGGTGCGACCAAGCCGTTGGTCCCGGCTGCGTCCGGGCATCCGTGCGTGTCATTGCTGGATTTCCCGGCACCGGTCGCGAGTGCCTTCCCCGTCGGACAGTCCGAGGAGCAGGACGAGCTCGCAGACGAGATGTTCAGCGGAACTGCGAGCCACGAGGAAAAGGATGAGCGCAGCGTCGCTGAGACCGTCGAGGAGGAGGACACGCACGATTCTGATAGCAACGACGGCCAGGACGCAGGCGACTCAGAGCTGAGTACATCCTACTATCACACCAGCGACCCCGAGTCCGCGGAGACGGCATCGAGTGACGAGGAGGTTTTCATGGAGAACGCGGACAACGAGGTTTTCATGACGAAAGGTGCTCGCAGGCACGTCCGGAGCAACCTGAAGGAGCTGGAGGTTCTGATGACCGAGGAAATGGCGAACAGGAAGCTTCGGGCTGATCGGCAGGAGCAGGACGCCCTCAAGCACTACCAGGAGGAACGTGTACTGCCCTTTCAGAGGGAGACCCGGCGGCGACCGGGGCCCTGGAGGATCGTAGAGGTCTTCGCATGGGCTTGCCAACTCACGATCCTGGCGGCGAGCATGGGATGGGACGCCCACCAGCCCATCGCAGCGCCAGAGTTCGACCTCCTGACGGTCCAGGGCAGGAGCGAGGCACGGGCGTACCTGGTTGCGGTTGACCCAGACTTCGTGGCTTTGTCCCCACCTCCTACGGCATGGAGTCGGCTGCAGAGTGTCGACCAGCGAAGGCCTATGCGAGTGCGCCGGCAACGCCGAGAGCGGACCGAGTACCGCATGTTGCTCTCGTTCACGGACGAGGTGATGCAGTGGCAAGCTGCAAGGGGACGCGCAGCCATGGTAATGGACCACGCGCAATCGACAATCTGGAGCCAGCCACCCGTGAGTGCAACGAAGTCGAACCCAGCATTCGAGGACGCGATCTGCCTCAAGGACACCACGAGAGTGCTGGCGAACCCTGGGGTTTGCACGGCCGTGCGCGGGAGCTGCGCAGAGGAGTTCGGCACGGCTGTGATGAGCGGTGCCGCGGATCATTTGGCTTGGCAGTTCGAGAACTCGAGTTTTCCTGCAGCACAACTCCCTGACCCCACGGAGGAGCCCAGGAGTTATGGGCCCGAGCCCGCGGAGCAGGGTCATGGAGAGGCTCCCAGGGACGTTTCGGAGAGACCTGAGTGGGGCAAAACACCGCAGGAGATTCGAGCCGAGATTCGCGAGGCATTGCAGAAGACGGTGAAGGAGGAGTCCATGCAGCACCCTGCGGAAGAGGAGGAGGTTGCAGCCTCCTGGTCAGAGATGGAGCTTCCGGAGGTGGTGCGGCAGGACATCATGACGAAGATTCCTCGGAGTACGCGACGTGCTGTGCGGAAGGCCCATCGCGGTCTCGGACACCCCAGTCGACCGACGTTCATCAAGATGCTGCGTCTCGGCGGTGCAACGCCCAACGCGTTGGCATACGCGAAGCATTGGCAGTGTCCGACTTGTGCTGAGTCGGAGGCGCCGCCCCGTCCAGTGCAGGGGGCGGCGGACGTGCGACCATTCGGCTTCAATGTGACGGTTGTGATCGACGTGAAGTACCTACGGGACGCGGCCAAGGAGCAGCTGGTGGTCCTCAGCATGGTGGATGCTGGTACGGGATGGCACTGCGCCTGCCTTCTCAAGAATAGGACGGCCAAGCACGTAGCACGCCAGATCATGAATGAGTGGTTCAAGCATTACGGCGTGCCAGAGAACATCGTGATCGACCAGGGCGGCGAGTTCGAGGGCTACTTCAACGCGCTGATGGAGCAGTTCGGCATTAATACGAAGACGACGGGAGCTCATGCAGCATGGCAGCATGGCCTGGCAGAGCGCCACGGAGGATTGCTCGGCACTATCTGGGGCAAGGTGGTGCACGAGTTCCACGTCCAGGGCAAGTCGATGTCTACTGTGGCCCTGGCTGCCATCATCAATGCGAAGAACTCGACGATCAGCCGCAATGGATTGACCCCGGAGCAGGCTGTCTTCGGGCGGATCTTGAACTTTACGGAGGTGACTAACAGGGACGACGATGAGGTCCTCATGTCGGTTCTCGGCGCCAAGGGCATAGCTTGGCGTTCGTCTCAAATCCGCACCGCAGCCAAGATGATGTTGCTGGAGCGCGACGCGACGGACAAGGTGCGGAGGGCGCTGCTACGACAGGCGCCGACGGTCGTCGGCGATCTGTGCCCAGGATCGAGGGTGTATTTCTGGGCACCGAATCCGTTCAAGGGACGTCGTCGGCAAGATCCTGAAAGATGGCGGGGTCCTGCGACTGTGATCGCGAAGGAATCCAATAGCCGGTACTACGTATCATGGCGTGGTCACGTGCTACTTGTTGCTCGTGAGCAGCTCCGGCACGCCTCCTCCCAGGAGGCCGCAGCTGCGGAGTCCATCCAGACGGACGTGCGGCTGACGCAGCAGCGAGATGATCGCGCCTACCACGACATCGTGGACGTCACGCCCAAGGTGAAGGTTCAGAAGGTGAGGAAGACATTCTTGAAGAAGGAGCGTGACCGACATAGGGAGCTCGAGGGGTCCAGGCAGCCTCGTGTGGACCTGAGGGCCCTGGACGCCATTGAGGCACAGGCTAAGGAGGAGGAGCCGCCTGAGCAGCAGCAGCTGCCGCAGCTTCCCCCTCCGAGGAGGGCGCGTTCTCGTTCCCCTCCAGGCCGGATATCCTCTGAGACGTACCCGAAGGCTTCTCCGGGAGCATCGGGCTCTGGCGGCCCTTCGGTGCCGCCGATTCCCAGAGACGATTTCGAGCTTGAGCGCAAGCGGAAGTTCCTGGTAGATGACGTGCCGAGTTGCATCAAGAAGACGCGTCTTCAGGCTGCTCCTACGAGTGGTTTGCCGGCCCTCCGCGAGGTGGCCATGAACGCCGTTGTGCACTCGGGACCCCAGGAGTGGTTCGACCAGAATGCTTGGGATGGTGTCTCCACGCTCGTTCAGAAGGTCGTACGAGGAGTACGTGTACATCGAGAGCCACGGCGGAGACTCTATGATCACGACCGCCACCGGGAGTGCAATCGCCTGTCGGTGATGCTCTCCGCCACGGGCCAGTGTGCCTACAAGGGCGACGGCGCGAGCCGTACCAGCGAGCGCACGGAGGACAGCTGGGTTGGTCTCACGCTTTTCTACCACGACAAGCCGGACGCTCAGGCACAAGGGGTGTGCTATTTGGACACTCCGGAGGGTCTTGTACGGCAGCCGATGACTTACGAGGAATGGATCAACGTGTCATCTGTGTATGACGCATGGCTGCAGGAGGCCCGGTACGAGCACGACGTGTTCGCACTCGTGATGAAGCAGAACGCGAAGGAGTTAGACCCACGTCACTTCAACCAGCACGAGAAGGCTAAGTTCGACGAGGCCGATGCCGCCGAGTGGCGGCAATGGATCGCCAACAACACGGTCGAGCTGGTCACCGAGGAGGAGGAGGAGAGCATCCCAAAGGACAAGATCATCTCGGTGCCCATGCGTTCGGTTCGCACGAACCGGGGGCGAGGGCTGGAGCTGGAGGCGAAGTCGCGCTTGATCATCCCTGGCCATCTCGACCCGCAGCTTGGTCTATTCAGGACGGATTCGCCTACTACTTCCCCTTTGGCTGTGCTGGTGTGTGCGTCTATCGCAATGGCGATGGATTGGACATTCGAGTGCTTCGACGTAGCGACTGCGTTCCTGTCCGGGCTGAAGCTGGAACGGGAGCTGTATGTGAGGGCTCCTAAGGACGGGCTTCCAGCCGTCGACGGGGCTGGATGGCCAGCCGTGCGACCTTATGCGTTGCTTCGCTTGCTGAAAGGGGCGTACGGTTTGACGGAGGCGCCTCGGTTGTGGTATCTCCGAGCCCGCCAGGTGTTGACGGACGAGGTCGGATTCGTGGAGCTGCGCTGTGCTCGAGCTGTCTTCGTTTATCGGATGAACGATAAGTTGATTGCTATGTTGACCTTGCACGTCGACGACGGCATGCTGTTTGGAGACCCGCACGACCCCCAGTACCAGGAGGTGAAGGCGAACATCAACAGTCGTTTCAACATCAAGCACTGGAAGGAGGGCAACGACAAGGAGGCAGTCGCCTATCTCGGTGAGGAGTGGTGGCGCCACCCCGATCACATCGAGATCAGCATGCACGAATACATCGGCAAGCTGACGAAGCACCCCCTTGCAAGGGGTGACGACGAGGAGCGGGAGATGACTCCCGAGGAACACTACGACTTCCGGAGCCTGCTCCAGAAGGTGCGGTGGCCTGTCGCACGCGTGGTGCCACAGCTCGCGTATAGTGTCTCGGCGCTCGCACAGAAGGATCCGAAAGGTCGGAGGTTACTGCACCTGCGAGTGCTCAATGACATCATCGACCGGCTTCAGGACTACGACAAGAGAGGTCTTGCGACATTCCGGATCCGCCGTGTGGACATCGAGCACTTGCAGGTGCTCGCGCTTATGGACGCTTCGTTTGCGAAGGAACCGGGCTGTAAGAGCCAGATGGGGTTCATGAGTATGATTGCGGATGCCCGAGTGTTGAAGGAGCTAACTGTATGCTGTCTAGTGGAGTTTCAGAGCAGTACTATTACACGAGTTGTTGGATCTACGATGGCCGCAGAGTCTGCGGCTATGTCCGTGGCTTTGGATCGGCAGCTTTACCTCAGGCTGCTGATTGAGGCAATCTTGTACGGGGAGCCGCCCTTGCAAGGGGATTGGAGGTTGGCGCTGAAGGTTCCAGGGGCGCTCGTGACGGATGCGAAGTCGCTCTACGATCACACGTCCAAGATCGGCTCGATGCCGGTGTCTCGGCAGACCCTCATTGACTTGTTGGTGGCCAAGGATTTGATAGAGCAGGAGGCCATCAAGTTCAAGTGGCTGCCTAATAGCCACATGCTAGCGGACGTGCTGACAAAGGCCGTGCAGGCTAACGAGGTGCTATCGCAGTTCCTCCGCCACGGACTGTTCAGCATGGTGCCTACTGCTGAGCAAGAGGATGAAGAGGCACACCGTCTGCGGCTGCGCCGCGGACAGCGTGAGAGAGCCAAGGAGCGGAAGGCCCAGCGTCGGGTCGCCGTTCCAGGGCCTGCGAGCCCGTGAGGTCCTGATTGCAGCCGCTGATGGACCTAGTGAGGGCTACGGTGATGTATGCATATCTTTTGAGTTGACAGTCTGGATTAGTGAATCTAGACATTCATATTTTACATTTATAGCTTGATCCTCAGGCCGCATTTGCTTGAGGTGTTTCGGCCTGTGGGCTGATATACATTATAATTGCGTGCAGCGTTTCCCTTTCGAAGGGAGCGGCATCGGGGCAGCACTGTACTCACCCAGTGTGAAGAGTGCACTCCCCTGCCCCTCTGCCGCCCGTGCCACCGTGTGTGTATGATGTACGCGCTTGTCTTGTTTTGTGGCATGCACGCTGCCCGCCGCTGTTTTGGCCCTAGTCCTAGGGCCCTGGGACGCTCGCAGTTTTGACTGCCGCGCAGTCCGAGCTAAAAGAACGACGCTGACAATGCCGTGCCTGCTGTGCCCTGGACGGCCGTCACGGATAGCGGCCGCGGTGAGAGGCCCCCCTGCGCACCCCCTATGGTGTCGAGGATATGCCATACTTGCTGTGCCCTGGACGACCGTCGCGGATAGCGGCCGCGGTGAGAGACCACCCCTTGCGCGCCCCTTGTGGTGTCGAGAATCTGTCATGCCTGCTGTGCCCTGGACGATCGTCGCGGATAACGGCCGCGGTGAAAGACCACCCCTTGCGCACCCCCTATGGTGCCGAGAATATACCGTGCCTGCTTTCCTCAGAGACCACCCCCTGATACCATGCCTGCTGTGCCTTGGACGACCGTCACGGATAGCGGCCGCGGTGAGAGACCCCCCCCCCTGCGCTCCCCCTATGGTGTCGAGAATATGTCATGACTGCTATGCCCTGGACGACCGTCACGGATAGCGGCCGCGGTGAGAGACCCCCCCCCCTGCGCACCCCCAGTGGTGTCGAGAATCTGCCATGCCTGCTGTGCCCTGGACGACCGTCACGGATAGCGGCCGCGGTGAGAGACCACCCCGTGGGCACCCCCTTTATGCTGTCGAGGATCTGCCATGCCTGCTGTGCCCTGGACGACAGTCACGGATAGCGGCCGCGGTCAAAGACAACCAAGTGCGCACCCCCCATGGTGTCGAGAATATGCCATGCTTGCTGTGCCCTGGACGACCGCCACGGATAGCGGCCGCGGTGAGATTCCCCCCCTTTGCGCACCCCCTTATGGTGTCGAGAGAATGCCATGCGTGCTGTGCCCTGGACGACCGTCACGGAAAGCGGCCGCGGTGAGAGACCCCCCTGCGCACCCCCAGTGGTGTCGAGAATATGCCATGGCTGCTATGCCCTGGACGACCGTCACGGATAGCGGCCGCGGTGAGAGACCCCCCCGTGCGCACCCCCAGTGGTGTCGAGGATATGCCATGCCTTCTGTGCCCTGGACGACCGTCACGGATAGCGGCCGCGGTGAGAGACCCCCCGTGGGCACCCCCTTTATGCTGTCGAGGATCTGCCATGCCTGCTGTGCCCTGGACGACAGTCACGGATAGCGGCCGCGGTGAAAGACAACCAAGTGCGCACCCCCCATGGTGTCGAGAATATGCCATGCTTGCTGTGCCCTGGACGACCGTCACGGATAGCGGCCGCGGTGAGATTCCCCCCCTGTGCGCACCCCCTTATGGTGTCGAGAGAATGCCATGCGTGCTGTGCCCTGGACGACCGTCGCGGATAGCGGCCGCGGTGAAAGACCACCGTTTGCGCACCCCCTATGGTGTGTGGGGAATATACCATGCCTGCTGTGCCCTGGACGACCAGCTTGGACAGCGGCCGCGGTGAGAGACCACCCCTTGCGCACCCCCTATGGTGTCGAGGATATGCCATGCCTTCTGTGCCTTGGACGACCGTCACGGATAGCGGCCGCTTTGAGAGACCACCCCTTGCGCTCCCCTTTATGGCGTCAAGAATATGCCATGCTTGCTGTGCTTTGGACGACCGTTACGGATAGCGGCCGCGGTGAGAGACCATCCCCTGCGCACCCCCTATGGTGTCGACAATATGCCATGCGTGCTGTGCCCTGGACGACCGTCACGGGTATCGGCCGCGTTGAGAGCACACCCTGCGCACCCCGTACGGTGTCGAGAATATGCCATGCCTGCTGTGCCCTGGACGACCGTCACTGACAGCGGCCGTGATGAGAGCCCCCCCTGCGCATTCCCCATGGTGTCGAGAATATGCCGTGCCTGCTGTGCTCTGGACGGCCGTCACGGATAGCTGCCGCGGTGAGAGACCACCCCCTCGGTGTGTCTGCGTGTCTGTATGCCTGAGTGTAGGCGTCTGTGTCTGTGTGTGTGTGTGCCTGTGTGTGTGTGTGTTTGTGTATGCGTGCGTGCGTGCATGTGTATATGTCCGTGCGTCTGATGGGTGTGTCTGGTGTCCGCGTGTGTGTGTGATATGTGTGTGTGTGTCTATGTATGTCCTGTGCTGGCCTGTGGTGTGCTGTAGTGTGTGTGTGTGTGTGTGTGTGTGTGCGAGGAGGAGAGTGTGTGACTGAGGAGCGCGGGTGGAAGAGGGGAGGAAGGAGGAATGAGGGAGGAGCGTGCGGATGAGACGTGGGTGCGGCGCGGGTCAGCGTCGCAGCTGCAGTGAACGCGCCAGGCGTGAACTAGCGTTGTATGGTGTCAGTTGTGTGTGCGAATGTGTGCATGCGTGCGGCTGCATGTAGACGCGTGTCTGATGCACGTGCCGTGCATGTGTTGCGCGTGGGTGAAGGGAGGAAGGAAGTGAAGGAGGGGAGGAAGAAGGAGGGAGGGGAGGTGTGTGTGTGTGTGTGTGTGTGTTTGTGTGTGTGTGTGTGAGTGTGTGTGTGTGTGTGTGTGTGTGTGTGTGTGCGCGCGGGAGACGCGGGTGTGACGCGGCAGAGAAGAACACCAGAACCCCACAATATATGTGGGGAACCATATCTAGCATGCTAGGCTAGGCATGCCCTGTCGGATCGCATCTGTGTTTGAACGCTCGGGCTCGAGCTTTGACGTAAACATCTGAACATGCGTTCCCCGAATTAATCAGTAGGGCATTAGGGGAACGGGCGTGGGAGAAGTCAGACCAGGTGGAGTGGGAAGAAGAGAAGCGGATAATGACGAGAAGAGGGAGCGGAGGAGGAAGAGACCTTCTGGGGTCCTCTTGGGTCATTCTTCGGCGCTCCTGGGAGCTTCCTGGGGGTCTTTTGGAAGCCTCTTGCGGGCCTCCTTGGGGCTCTTGGGGGCGTCTTGGGGGCGTCGTGGGGGCTTCTTGGACCGTCTTTGAGGCTTCTTGGGCGGACTTGGAAGCATCTTGGACCCTCTTGGGCCGTCTTGGAGACCATGTCTTGGGCCGTCCTGGAGGCCATCTTGGACCATCTTGGGCGAACTTGGAGGCCTCTTGGGGCCGTTTTGGAAGCTTCCTGGGCCGTCATGAGGTCATCTTGGATGACTTTAGGGCTATCTTGAGGCGATCTTCGGGGCCTCTTGGGCCGTCTTGTGCTGTCGGAAGGCCGAACAGATGCTGGCGTATGCCAAAATTCTTCAAATACCTGAGGGGAAACCAATGATTTTGGCCTCTTCGGGCCCTCCTGGAGGACCCCTTGAAGGCCTCTTGGGCTGTCTTGGGCGCCTCTTGGGGGCCTCTTGGGCCGTCTTGGGCGGACTCGGAGCCATCTTGGACCCGCTTGGGCCGTCTTGGAAGCCATCTTGGGCCACTTGGACCCCAAGGTCGCGATTTTTTGAGGATGTCCCTAGCGAGACGGCCGTGGGGAGGCACGGCAACTACCTTTTCCAGGAGGCCAGCGGCACGGACTGGAGGCCCAGGGGAGAGTTCTTTCAGAAAAAGAACCCAAACAAACCCAGCAGGGTCTAGCACGCCAGGCACCCTTGTGATGAATCAACAGGGGGCGGCGGATCGAAGACGCCTACGGCGAATCACCGCCGCCCCCTGTCATTTGGAATCGCCCATGTGGCCGAGCGTTGTGGCAAGAGCTCTGCCAAGCTATCGAAACATGTGTTCCCCCAACAGTTGTGGAAACCCTTCGGTGAACATTTGGGGGAGGACGGCGGGGAAGATCAGAAGAAGGAGGGGGAGAAGGAGGAGGGGGAGGAGGAGGAGGGGGAGGAGGAGGAGGAGGAGGAGGAGGAAGAGGGGGCATCTTGGGAGCCTTTGAGGGGCACTCGGAGCCTCGTGGGGGCTTCTTGGGGGCCTCTTTTTACCTAACAGCGAAGACTGATAGGTTTCTAGTTGACTCAAAAGAGCTCACAGATCACTCCACAGGGGGGTCCGGGCAGGTGTTGGGGAGTTGCCGGGCGGCAGGGTGCCGGGCTCGTTTTTCACCAACAGTCACACACTTCGTGCTCTTCGACTTCCCAGAACTCCATTCCCAGGCCACATTCTGAATACCCGGATGCAACAGTCACACACAAAGTGCTCTTCGAGATCCCAGAACGCCATTCCCGGGCCACATTCTGGAGGCCGGATGCAACAGTCACACACTTCGTGCTCTTCGAGTTCCCAGAACTCCATTCCCGGGCCACATTCTGGAGGGCCGGATGCAACAGTCACACACTTCGTGCTCTTCGACTTCCCAGAACTCCATTCCCGGGCCACATTTTGGATGCCCGGAGCCAACTGTAGGCCACTTCGTGCTCTTCTATTTCCCAGAACTCCATTCCCGGGCCACATTTTGAATGCCCGGAGCCAACTGTAGGCCACTTCGTGCTCTTCGAGTTCCCAGAACTCCATTCCCGGGCCACATTTTGAATGCCCGGAGCCAACTGTAGGCCACTTCGTGCTCTTCGAGTTCCCAGAACTTCCCGGGCCACATTTTGAATGCCCGTAGCCAACTGTAGGCAACTTCGTGCTCTTCGACTTCCCAGAACTCCCATTCCTGGGCCACATTTTCAGCAGGGGCAAGAGCACGACGAGGAGGAGGACGAGCAAGACCAGGAGGACGAGGACGAGCAGGAGCAGGACGAGGAGCAGGAGGAGCAGGAGAAGAAGGACGAGCAGGAGGAGGAGGAGGACGAGCAGGAGGAGGAGGACGACCAGGAGGAGGAGGACGACCAGGAAGAGGAGGAGGAGGAGGAGGGGAGGGGGAGGAGTACCAGGAGGAGGAGGAGGAGGAGGAGGAGGAGGAGGAGGAGGAGGAGGAGGAGGAGGAGGAGGAGGAGGAGGAGGAAGAGGAGGAGGAGGAGGAGGAGGACGAGGACGAGGACGAGGAGGAGGAGGAGGAGGGGGGGGGAGAGTACCAGGAGGAGGAGAACGAGGACCACCAGGAGGAGGAGGAGGAGGAGGAGGAGGAGGAGGAGGAGGAGGAGGAGGAGGACACCAGGAGGAGGAGGACGAGCAAGACGAGGAGGACGAGAACGAGGACGACCAGGAAGAGGAGGAGGAGGAGGAGGGGAGGGGGAGGACTACCAGGAGGAGGAGGAGGAGGAGGAGGAGGAGGAGGAGGAGGAGGGAGGAGGAGGAGGACGAGGAGGAGGAGGAGGAGGAGGACGAGGAGGAGGGGGGGGGAGAGCACCAGGAGGAGGAGAACGAGGACCACCAGGAGGAGGAGGAGGAGGAGGAGGAGGAGGAGGAGGAGAGCACCAGGAGGAGGAGGACGAGCAAGACGAGGAGGACGAGAACGAGGACGAGCAGGAGGAAGAGGAGGAGGAGGAGGAGGAGGAGGAGGAGCAGGAGAAAGAGGAGGAGGAGGAGGCAGGCTGAGGCTGAGGCTGTGACTGCGACTGCCGTTGCCGCTGCGACTGTCATCGCGAATGCGACTACGACTGCGAGAACAGCAGAATTCGACAACTGGATTTTCATCTGAATCTTAAGGGGAATGCTTTCAGATATGCTTCTACACATCGCTGTTAGGTTGCTTTGCCGGGATAATTTGCAGTCTTAAGGCATTCCTGGCTCGTCTGATGCCGTCGGAAGCCGTCTTGGTGGCCTCTCTGGTCCGACTTGGGGCCCTCTTGGGGTGCTCCAGGGCCGTCTTGGTGGTCATTTGGGGCCGTCTTGGGGCCCTCTTGGTGCCGTCTTGGGGGCCCCTTGGGCCGTCTTGGGGCCATCCTGGAGACCATTTCTTTATTGCTTGAGGCATGACGGGCGTCATGGCCCCCGCTCCCCCCCCCTATGACGTAACGCTCCCCCCCCCAGTGCGCTCCAGGCACTGCCGCCGTGTGCGCTGGGTTCCGCGTAGGTGTCCGCGGAAGAATCCGCATAGGAGTCTGATCCGCAGTCGTCGTCGTCGTCGTCGTCGTCGTCGTCGTCGTCGTCGTCGTCGTCGTCGTCGTCGTCGCTCGTGGCTCGTCGCTGATCGTTGTCGTGCGCACGGACGCGGCTGGAGTTCCGGGCCGATCACGGCAATCATCTGAGGGGGTGTGGAGGGGGTCGATGACATCATGTTTCGCACCAGCGGCGTCTGGGAATGCTTAGGAATGACGGAGGACGGGTAGCACCAGCATGTAGGTGGCGATTTTCACCACAACGCCTGTGTACACCACAGTGCCTGCGTGCACCACAGCGCCTGTGTACACCACACCGCCTATGTACACCACGGCAGCCGCGTGCAACACAGCGTCAGTTTGTGCCACCGTGCTCGCGGGCACAACAGCTGTTGTGTACACCGCAGCGCCTGCGTACACCACATCAGCCGCGTGCACCACAGCACCAGTGTACACCATAATGCCTGCGTGCGTTGCAGTGCCTGTGTGCACCACGGCGCTTGTGTACACCACAGCAAACGTGTGCAACACAGCGCCACACTTGCATATCGAATGTTAGAAGGAATTCGTATGACAAAATGGAGCGCTTGTAGATTCCATTAAAAGCAAAACAAAGGAATCCTTTTGGACAAAGGAGCGCCGCTGGAATCTACGAGTTCTCCTAACTTCTTCCATCTGCGTCCAGGAGGCTCCAGCTAAATTGGCCGTGCGAGAACCAAGTGGGCCGATTCAATCGACCATTACGCGGTGCACTGCGCGCTCCACTGCGCCTGCTCCAGCTCCACCCCGCACGACAGGGGGCAAGGAGGAGGAAGAGGACGAGGAGGAGGAAGAGGAGGAGGAAAAGGAGGAGGAGTAGGAGGAGGAGGAGGAGGAGGAGGAGGAGGAGGAGGAAGGGGAGGAGGAGGAGGAGGTGCAGGAGGAGGGAAGAGGGAAGAACGTCGCGTTCGCTTATCAGCACTGTCCTGCACGCAGGCACTGGTGTACAGTCGCGTTGCGTTGCACGCGGATGCTGTGGTGTAGACAGGCGCTGTGGCGTGCACAGGCGCTGCGGTGCACGCAAGCATTGTGGTGTACACAGGCGCTCTGTTGCACATGGTTGCTTCGGTGTGCACATGTACACTGGCGCTGTAGTGTACGCAAGCACTGTGGTGTACACAAGCGCTGCGTTGCACACGGTTCTTGCGGTGTACGCAGGTGTTGTGGTGTTCGCGCGCGTTGTGGTGCACGCGAGCGATGTGTACAAAGGCGCAGTGGGGCATATCGCCACCTAAATTTTGCTCGCGTCGTCCTCGTCGTCGTCGTCGTCGTCGTCGTCGTCGTCGTCGTCGTCGTCGTCGTCGTCGTCGTCGTCGTCGTTCGTTGCTCATCGCTCGTCGCGTCGTGCGCGCGAGCGCGGCCGTGGTGCCAGAGCCACGCGGCGGGGGGGGTGCGTTACGTCATACCCCCCCCCCCGGCCCCCCCCCCATGACGCCCGTCATCGCCGAACATAAAGAAACG
>CAUYUJ010003655.1:37500-65000 GCA_963575745.1 Prorocentrum cordatum
AAACCCCTCCCCGAAAGGGAAGAAGGGGGGTTGAGAACAGAGAGAGCTCGCTAAACCACTCACGCCCAAAGGGCTGGTGGGATTTGGGGTCCAGGCCCCTTGAACTCCTCTGGATTGCTGAAGGGATCAGGCAAATGACCCGAGGACGCGCCCACGCACTCCGTGCCCAGCGGCACGGTGGCGGGCTCTGAGAGTGTAATGTATATATACATATGTCATTATGTGAAACTGTGTTGTTTGTCGATTCTCTTGATGCTCCTTCTGTTTTGTTTCCGCATTATCAGAGCAGGGTACACCTTGAGCCGATCCATGATAATCGATCTCGCCTGGTTCGATCCGATTCGATTCCGACGATTTAATGCGGCCCAATGCCGTCATGGTGCTGTTGTGTATCCTGGCGCAGCCGACTCGATTCGATTCGATTCGATTTTGACTCCGTGCCGATGCAGCCCGATCCGGCGCGCATTCTGACTCGATCCGATTTCCCGATTCGATGCTGACTGATCCTGCAGAGCTCCAGACCCTTTTCCTGGGAGCAGTTTTTCGCCCCAGATCCGCGTTTGATGCGGCTGGGGCTCGAAAGCGGCCCCCAGAGGCCGAAATGCGGGAAGTACCGCGGGGATTGAAAAAACCAAATCATCGGAGCCCTGGAGTCCTGGGTGCAGCGTGGGGCTTGGCCTGGACTAGTGTCGGTGTGCAGCTGGCGTCCTGCCAGGTCCTTAGCGGCCTCTCGCTTCGCCACTTTGCTCCTTCGGGGAGCCTCGAGGCCGGCGCCGAGGGAGACGGGGAGACAGGCAGCGCTCTGTTCCTTATGGGCCACGCCCGGGCCACCATGCGTGACGTCGCGCTGAGTTCGGAGATCGGTACGATCGAAATGGGTACGGAGCGCGCGGGGGCGAAGACTGACAGCAGTTCTTGCCCATTATGAACAGGACTCGCTGTCGGTGTCGCCGCGGGGGTCGTCCATTATATACATGAAGTCGCCCGCCAACAGCGGCCGCTGTTGGTCTTCGACAACATCTGCTTTTGGTATCGGGCCCATTTTCTCCGTACCCATGTCGGGCGTGCCAAGGAGAGGGGCCTCGGCATCTGGATGGTGCAGTCTTCCCAGCTACAGGCCAGCGCGTGCCGCATTAGCCAGAGGGCTCCAGAGCGGCATTCGGCATGGGCCTTTCGGACGTCCGCGCGGGCTTCTTGGGCCGGCGCACGCCTCCCCGCAGCCTCTCCCAGGCGCACCAGTGGCGCCGCTAGGCCTGTGGAGAGGCGGGCCCAGCGCCGACCCGAGAAATGTCCGCGCGTGCCTCCGACCCTCAGAAGGCACATCTGCACCACCACCGTTCCTTGCCAGAGACATCCTGGGCCTGGCGATGTTGTATAGACCTCCTCGCCCCGGCCAGGAAGGCGTACACAACGTGCCCAGGCCCAGGATGGCCCTTGCCAGGCACAGTGGTGCTGTATATGTACCTTCTGCGGATTCGAAGGTCTGTGCCTGTGCCGCCTTTCGGCCCTCCAACAGCGGCTGCGGCCGCTCCGGCCTCGCGCTCTTCGGCGACGCCTCCGCCCTCGTGGACGGCTGCACCGTGGAGGCCTGCGCCATCCACGGGTGCTGCGCGCGAGGCCGCACCCGCCTGGTGCTACAAGGCTGCGAGGTCGCTGGCTGCGGGCGGCGGGGGGTCTACGGCTACCAGAACCGCGGCTGGCTGACCGCTCTCAGGGTCTCGTGCCCCCGGGCCGTCAGAGAAGGACTCAGACCGTTCCTCGCGCTCCGTGGCCTGGGCCGCAGAGTTGCCCCCCTCTCCAGGGTTGGCGGCGCGCATGAGGAGGTGGGCCGAGGGGTGCTGGGCGGCCTTCTCAGAAGGCACTTTAGGCGTTTCAGATGCCGTGCTGCAAGAGCCTTCTCACAAGCCTCCCGGGTGCGTCTGAGGAGCCCCCTGCCTTCGGAGAAGGCCGCACCCCTCCCGTCGCCCCCTTCTCCTTGCCACGGAGACTCCAGACGGTTGTTTCCCAAACCTGGGCCATGGGGTGCTGTTCGTAGGCCCTGGTGCAGTGAAAAGGCGACCTTTGCCCTGGAGTCAGTGTGGAAGGCTCAATGGGCCGCGGGGTAGCTCTCCCTCGCCCCGCCTCCTTGTGTGCGCCGCCAAGCGCGTTGACCACCACGCACGCCTCGCGCTCGTCGGCGCGTCGGTGCGGCCCCCCAAAGCGCCCTATAGGAGAGCCCCACATCGCGAAAAGGTCAACAGAACCACCACCTTGATCAGGGTCAATTTCGATCCGATCCGACTTGATTGCGATTCCGTTTTTTTCCCAACCCTCTTGTGTCGGGTCCTCGTTTGGAATAGAGCAGTGTGGTCTCCCCGTCCTTCCTCCTTCCTCCTTCCTCCTCCCCTCTCCTCCCCTCCTCCTTCTCTCCTGTGAAAGTGTCGGCCAGCGGAGGTACGTTATACGCAGACCACCACTATAGCTCGCGGTGCCCTGGGGGGCTGCGATCTGCGAAACTGTCGGCACTTTCGTGGGCTCCTGGGAGGCCCAGCGGCGGTACGTCATACGCAGATCACCACTATAGCTCGCGATACCCTGAAGGGCTGCGATCTGAGAAACTGTCGGCACTTTCGTGGGCTCCTGGGAGGCCCAGCGGAGGTACGTCATGCGCAGATCACCACTATAGCTCGCGGTGCCCTGGGGGGCTGCGATCTGCGAAACTGTCGGCTCTTTCGTGGGCTCCTGGGAGGCCCAGCGGAGGTACCTCATACGCGGACCACCACAAACGCCCCTTGTGTGTCGGTTTTGTATTTTCGCCGCTGCTCTTCTTGCTGCGCTCTTTTGAAATCACTGCTTGGTGCTCTTCTTGCGCACTGCGAGTCCTTCAGAATGCCAGTCAGCATTGAGTGGTCCTGAGTATACTCGCCACATGTACAGACAGGATTGGGTACGTCGCAGGGTCATTTGACGATCTGGTGCATCGTGGCGCGGCCGATTCGATTCGATTCCGGCTCCGTGCTGATGCGGCCCGACGCCCCGAATTCGATGCTGGCCGCTCCTGGCTGATGCCACGCTGGTCACGAACGGCCCCAGGACGGCTCCTCGGGCTCCAGCAGAGCCGCAGCAGAGCCCCCCCGAAGACGAGGGGAGCACCCCTGGAAGGGGCCCAGACAAGGCGAGGCGACCCAATGGGAGGGCCAGCTGACCACGGCACCCGGAACAATACGCTTGAGATGTTCGAGTGCTCGGTGCACGGCACACAAGACGCCTCGCGCGCCGCCGTGGAGGCGGCCGGTCGCCCGCGCCAACTGGCGCCGTTGCCGCCGCCGCTGGCGCCAGCGCCGCCGCTGCCGCGCAGACGCCGTTGTCGCCTCCGCCGCCGCCGCCGTCTCCTCCGTCGCCGCCGCCGCCGTGGCCGTGCTGTCTCCGCCACCGTTCAGGCGGCCGGTGCCAGGCAGGGGGACCTCGTGGTGGCCCGCATCCGGCGCTGTCGAGTCTTCGGCAACGTGGGGGCCGCGATCCGCCTGAGGGGCGCCGTGGAGCACGCGCTGGAAGGTCGGGCGTTGCCAGAGGTGGCCCCCTTCAGCCAGGGCGCTGGGAGTGTCAGCTGTGGCTTCGACCATGGACATCGCCTGCACAATCAGAAACTGTCCGAGGTCCGCGCGGATTTCTTGGATCGGCGCTGGCCCTCGGGGAGGTCGAGCGCCGTTCCGAGAAGCCCGCGCGGATCCCGAAGTGTTAAGTTTATGATGGTCTTTCTTTTTCTATGACTACCTCGCCGATCCTGGCTGGGCCGATCCTGGCACACAGTCGGTGTATATGCTTGCCTGGCAAAGCCAGCAGGGCGTGTACACAGATCCCAGGCCATGGACGGGCCCAGGCGGGATCGGTGAGGCGGTCAGCGGAGGTTCCCCGAAAGGTGGTCGCAGTTTTTTCAGCAGGCCCAGATGGTCTCCAGACATTGGCGGCGCGCAGAAAGAGGGTGGCGGGCCGCTGAGAAGGCGGGGGAGCTTCTAGGAAGACATGGGGCTTCTTAGAAGCCCCTGGGTCCTCCCAAGAAAGCCCGTGCCTTCTAAGACGCCCCCCCCCCCCCCGCCTTCTTAAATGGCTGCCTCCCTCGCGCCTCTCCCCTCACGGGGCCTGGGGGGCCCAGGAGCTCCAGAGTGGCGCGAGACGCTGGGGCCTCCTGGGCCGAGACCACCTCTAGCAACTTCCGGGAAGGGAACAGCTGCAGCGGGAGCGCCCACGGCGAGGCCCCGACGGGTGGGCTCTCCCCAGACTCTCTGGTCGGACTCAGGGGGGATCGGGAAGGGAGGGGTCACAGGAAAGCTTGTAAAAGTGGCTGTGGCCAGCCCTTCACTCCTTCTAGCCAATTTCGTTTCAGTTTTCTAGCCCTGGAGACCTCATCCCAACTGTTTCGTGCTCGTTTCATTCCCTGCCAGTTTTTCAGTCTTGGCCACTTCCACTGTCATGGAATTTCCAGCTTCCACTTTTTCCAGCCTTTCTGGACGGAATACGCTACACGCAGTTGGTTTCGACCCCGCCGGCCGGCGCTTTCCTCTATGCATGGGCGCCTCTGGCGGGATGCGCGGGGAAGTCCAGAAGCGTGAGCTGGTTCGCGCCCCCCCCCCTTTGTTAGCCACTCTTTTGTCCGACCCGACACTGCTCCCCTCCTCTGCTCCTTGAGTTTCCCGGGGTGCTCCCGAGAGCTCGACATCAGACGTTTACGACGCTGTCGGCCTCTCCTTGCTGAGGAGGATTAGGAAAAGCAGGAGGAGGGGAAGGAGGAGGGAGGTGGATTGGGAAGAGGAGGAGGATGGAGGGGGAGGAGGGAAGGGGATCGTGGAAGTGGAGGGCGGGAGGGGACGGAGGATGACAGGGTACGGCAAGAGCGATGATGAGGAGGAGGAGAAACAGACGGGAGCGCAACTCTCAGAATATCCTTGCGCGACGCTTCGGCAAGAGCATGCGACACAAGTTCCGACGACTGGGCGAGCCCAATATTTGGGCCGTGCTCAAGCGGCAGCACTACGTTCAGGCGAAATGGTACGGTACCGCGCTCGGGCGAGAGCGACATTGCGTCCGCTCGCGCGGCTCTGCCTCTGTTGTCTGGGCCAGAACAGCATGCGCTGGAATGTCGACGACATAACGTCAATGTTGAAAGTCGGCGTCATCATTTTCTGATGGTTCGACGCGCCCGCCCGCTTTGAGCCGCTATCGGCCAGCTGAGTGTCCAGTTCCGAGGTACTGACCCCCATGACCGATGTTTTCTGTTTGGGCGGGTGGGAAATATTGTGGTCGTCTCCGGCCGGTGCCGCCGATCCGGGGCGCTCCCGATGGTGCTCGGGTTCGCTTGGCAGCCTATGGGGCCGTCTTGCGGCCCTCATGGGGCCGTCGTAGGAGGAGCCCTCTTGAGGGGGTCTTTGAGCCTCTTGTCGGCTTCTTGGAAGCTCTTTTGGCTGCCTCAGGGCGTTCCTGGCCCGTCGGACGCTGTCGGAAGCCGTCTTGGGCGCCTCGCTTTGCCGTCTGGGAGCGCTCTGTGGGCGCTTCAGGGTCGTCTTGGAGGCTGTCTTGGCTGTCTTAGGGGCCTATGGGACCGTCTTGGGACCCTCTTGGGGCCGTCTTAGGAGTTTCTTGGGCTGTCATGGGGCCATCTTGGAGGCCTCTGGGCCGATCCTGGGGGCCTCAGGGGCAGTCAGTAGGCCGAAAAGAACAAGCGCCCAAATCCTTCAAAAGACATCGAAAATGATTGATTTGGGCCTCTTCGGGCCTTTTTGGAGGGCATCCTGGGCCATCTTGGGTGCATCTTGAGCCGTCTGGGAAATATCTAGCGGCTAGCGGCCATCTTCGGCTCTCTGGCCCCCCGGGGGGGAACTTCGGTGGATTTTTACGTGTCCCAGCCCCGCACAGGAAGCGGAGCACAGGCCCCCCCCCCGTCCCCCCTATCCCCCCTTCTCCAGCAGAGCCACCCCGGCACGATTCATCTTTGTTTCGCTCGAGTTCAATTTCGCTCGTTTAATTTCGCTTGCTTAATTTCGCTTTTTTAAAATTCGCTCGGGTTTAGATTCGCTCGGGTTTAATTTCGCTCGGTTTTTTCGCTCGTTGAATTTCGTTCGGGTCTTATGTCGCTCGTTTTTTTTCGCTCGATCGATTCTCGGTTGCCGCCGGGAACATCGCCTCCGGTCAGGCGGACCACAAATCTAGTAGTCGCTCGGAGAGTCGAGCAATTTCGCTCGACGGAAAAATTCGTTCGTTTTTAATTTCGCTCAGATGGAGCGTGCTCTGTCGTTGCCCTGTCGCCGCCTGGAAGCACCTCTGTGTCGTTGTTAGCTATTTTTTTTAGCTTGTTCAATTTCGCTCGATTTAAAGTCATGCGGGTGTAAGCTCGCTCGGGTTAAACTGGCTCGATATAAATTCTTCACGCTTCGCGTATCCCCACCAGCCCATCTCAAAACAGCAACTCTTGCGAAGCATGCCGACAGTCGTGTTTTTCAGGCGTGTTTCCGCCTGCCCCCGCATATCTCCCCTGTTCCTCCTTCCTCCCGCCTCCTTGTACATCCTCCTTGTGGTGGGAGCGGGAGAAGGACGAGGCGGAGGAGGAGGGAGAGAAAGCGCTCCTCGTGGTTTGAGTCGTTTGGGGTTTCTCGTCCTGGTGTGAGTCGTTCGGGCCCTTCTTCGTGTGTCGTGGTGTGAGTCGTTCGGGCTCTTCGTCCTGGTGTGAGTCGTTCGGGCTTCTCGTGGTGTGAGTTGTTCGGGCCCCTCGTCCTGGTGTGAGTCGTTCGGGCCCCTCCTCCTGGTGTGACTCGTTCGGGCTCCTCGTGGTGTGAGTCGTTCGGGGCCCTCGTCGTGGTGTGAGTCGTTCGGGCTCCTCGTGGTGTGAGTCGTTCGGGCGCCTCGTCCTGGTGTGAGTCGTTCGGGCCCCTCCTTCTGGTGTGAGTCGTTCGGGCTCTTCGTGGTGTGAGTCGTTCGGGCCCCTCGTCCTGGTGTGAGTCGTTCGGGCTCCTCGTGGCGTGAGGCGTTCGGGCACCTCGTACTGGTGCAAGTCGTTCGGGCCCCTCGTAGTAGGAGTAGTAGTAGTAGTAGTAGTAGTAGTAGTAGTAGTAGTAGTAGTAGTAGTAGTAGTAGTAGTAGTAGTAGTAGTAGTAGTAGATGTCTTTTGGGAGCCTCTTGGAGGCCTTTTGGGGCGTCTTGGGGGCCTCTTGGCGGCCCCAGGGGCTTCTAGGAGCGTCTTGGGTGCCTTGGGGGAGCCTCTTCGGGCCTCTTGGGAGCCTCTTGGAGGCCGTTTGGGGCGTCTTGGGGGCCTCTTGGCGGCCCCAGGGGCTTCAGGAGCGTCTTGGGTGCCTCGGGGGAGCCTCTTGGGGCCTCTTGGGGGCCTCTTGGGGGCATCTTGGGGGCCTCTTGGAGGCCTCTTGGGGGCCTCCTGGAGGCCTCTTGGGGCCATCTTGGGGCCTCTTGGTGCCTCCTGGGCGCTTCTTGGGGCCATCTTGGAGGAAGTCGATCAAAGAAGAGGGGAGCTTTAATGAGCGCTGCCCCCTCAGATGGGCAAACTGGGGCCAAAAACTTCGTAAAATCAATGATTTTGGCTTGACAGAAGAGGGGAGCTTTAATTAGCGCTGCCCCCGCAGAAGGCCAAAATGGGGCCAAAACCGTAGTAAAATCAATGATTTTGGCTTCAAAGAAGAGGGGAGCATTTTTCTGCCTCCCCCCGTCGGGGCCAGAATCCTCGTGAGGGGTGTCGTTTTTTAGCCCTCCCAGGAGTCGAAAAAGACCCCGCCGGCGACCCGCGGAGGGACCTCTCCAGGCCCAGGGGGAGGGGGTAGGGGGAGGGGTAAACCCCTCCCCGAAGGGGAAGAAGGGGGGTTGAGAACAGAGAGAGCTCGCTAAACCACTCACGCCCAAAGGGCTGGTGGGATTAGTAGTGGTAGTACTAGGAGTAGCAATAATAGCAGTAGTAGCAGTAGTAGTAGTAGTAGTAGTAGTAGTAGTAGTAGTAGTTAGTCTAGTAGTAGTCGTAGTCGTAGTCGTAGTCGTAGTAATAGTAGTAGTAGTAGTAGTAGTAGTAGTAGTAGTAGTAGTAGTTAGTAGTTCGTAGTAGTAGTAGTAGTACCAGTAGGAGCAGTAGTAGTTACGGGTAAGGTAGTAGTAGTAGTAGTAGTAGTAGTAGTAGTAATCGTAGTAGTAGTAGTAGTAGGTAGTATTAGTAGTAGTAGTAGTAGTAGTAGTAGTAGTAGTAATAGTAGTAGTAGTAGTAGTAGTAGTAGTAGTAGTAGTAGTAGTAGTAGTAGTAGTAGTAGTAGTAGTAGTAGTAGTAGTAGTAGTAGTAGTAGTAGTAGTAGTTGTATAGTAGTAGTAGTAGTAGTAGTAGTAGTAGTAGTAGTAGTAGTAGTAGTAGTAGTAGTAGTAGTCGTATAAGTAGTAGTAGTAGTAGTAGTAGTAGTAGTAGTAGTAGTAGTAGTAGTAGTAGTAGTAGTAGTAGTAGTAGTAGTAGTAGTAGTAGTTAGTTAGTAGTAGTTAGTAGTTAGTAGTAGTAGTCAGTAGTAGTAGTAGTAGTAGTAGTAGTGTAGTAGTAGTAGTAGTCAGTAGTAGTAGTAGTAGTAGTAGTAGTAGTAGTAGTAGTAGTAGTAGTAGTAGTAGTAGTAGTAGTAGTAGCAGTAGTAGTAGTAGTAGTAGTAGTAGTAGTAGTCGTAGGAGTAGGAGTAGGAGTAGAAGTAGTAGTAGATGTCTTTTGGGAGCCTCTTGGAGGCCTCTTGGGGCGTCTTCGGCGCCTCTGGGGCCTCTTGGGGACCTCTTGGGGGCATCTTGGGGGCCTCTTGGAGGCCTCTTGGGGGCCTCCTGGGGGCCTCTTGGGGCCATCTTGGGGCCTCTTGGTGCCTCCTGGGCGCTTCTTGGGGCCATCTTGGAGGGAATCGATCAAAGAAGAGGGGAGCTTTAATGAGCGCTGCCCCCTCAGAAGGGCAAAATGAGCCCAAAACCTTCGTAAAATCAATGATTTTGCCTGGAAAGAAGAGGGGAGCTTTAATGAGCGCTGCCCCCTCAGAAGGCGAAAATGGGGCCAAAACCGTAGTAAAATCAATGATTTTGGCTTCAAAGAAGAGGAGAGGGTTTTTTCTGCCTCCCCCCGTCGGGGCCAGAATCCTCGTGAGGGGTGTCGTTTTTTTAGCCCTCCCAGGAGTCGAAAATGACCCCCCCAACGACCCGCGGAAGGACCTCTCCAGGCCCAGGGGGAGGGGGTAGGGGGAGGGGTAAACCCCTCCCCGAAGGGGAAGAAGGGGGTTGAGAACAGAGCGGGCTCTCTAAACCACTCACGCCCAAAGGGCTGGTGGGATTCACTCGGTTTATGTTTGCTCGGTGTAATCTCGCTCGGTCTGACAGGATCGACGCTCCAGGGAAGGGCAACCACCAGCAGACCAACTCTCCCCCGGGCTCGCCCTGCAATTCGACTGTATGCGCTTCGGCGACCGACGGCAGACCGGCTCTCTGACGGGCTCGGCGCTGAACTCGGCGCTGAGTCTGGTGCAGCGCCGGTGACAGAAAGCTGCCTCCTCCTCCTCCTATTTCTCCTCTTCCTCCTCCTCCTCTTCCTCCTCCTCCTCCTCCTCCCTACCGCCCGTACCGTCTCCCTCCTCCGCATCCTCCTACCTCTCCTCCTCCTCCCCCCGTCCTCCTCCTCATCACTACTAAGTCCTCGGTACGCCCCCTCCTCCCTCCTCCGCCTCCCACCGCACAGCCGACATGCCTCTCCACGCCTCATCCTCTCCTCATCCTCAGCCTCATACTCATCCTCATCCTATCCAATATCCTCATCATCATCCGCAGCATCATCATAATCATCACACATCATCGTCATCAGCCATCCTCATCAGCATCATCATCCTCACCCCTCAGTCCTCATACCATCCGCATCCTCCATCCTCAGCACGCATCCTCATCATCCATCATCTTGTCATCAGCATCATCATCATCTCATCATCACATCTCATAATCATAGAAATTAATATCCCCCTCCACCCTCATCTCTCCTAATCCAGCATCATATCAATCATCATCAATATAATCATCATCATCATCATCATCATCATCATCATCATCATCATCATCATCATCATCATCATCATCATCATCATCATCATCATCATCATCCCCTCCTCATCTTCTTGCTTATTCTGCATGTGCACCTGCCCTTCCCCCTGGTCGGGGCAAGCAAGTCGATATTTCCTCGGCGCCGTCGCCGCGTCGGCCAGCACGCGCGCGCTCGCCGACGGCTATATCGCGATGCCTTTGGGACAGTCCCGCGGGCCATGCCTTTGGGACAGCACTGCGGGCCGCTGGGGCGCGGGGGCGGGCCGTCGGGAGAACCCAGCGGGCCAGGCCGTTGGAGCAACCCCGCGGGCCTCCACATAGGCGCGGCGGCGCCCAGCCGGGGGGAAGCGTGAAACCCAGCCGTGCTGCGAGCTGCTCCGCATAGGTTCTGGAGCTCTCCGCTATCTCGTCGAACTTCCGGAGCGCCTTCCGCAGGGGCGCCGGCGGCCCGCGCTCCAGGAACTCGTCGCGTGGGCGGCCGCAGTGTCGGCATGTTCCGCGTGCGCGTTCCGCGGAAATCATGACGTAGAAATGCAGCCACCACTGCTTGTCCGACAGGCCCGTGCGACCAGCGTCCTCGTCCCTAGCTCAGTCGATGGTGGCGCCATTGCCGCGTCGGGGATTGGGTTCAGCCGAGCGAGTGGCCCACATAAGGGCACAAAAGTGACCCCGTTCGGATTGGCCCGCGAGGGCTCGCATCATCCTTCGTTCCTGAGGAGCCCAACGCTGACGACAGCTACGAGATTCGGAAGACTCGTTCGGATTCAGACGTGGAACTGCGGGCCCCGTAGCGAGGGGGCTCCCGCTCGAGATTTCCTCGCGACTCACTCACAGACGAGGCTCACGCCTGAGATTTCCTCAGGACTCATGCATGGCAGGGGGATTCAAAATTGGCGAGAGGGCTGGGTTTCAGATGACCCGCTCGGACTGCCAATATGCAGCACGGGCCCCATAGGGAGGGGGTCCCGCCTGAGTCTTCCTTGCAGTTCACTCACGGATGAGGCTCCAGCCTGAAGCGTCTTCGAGACTCAGGCGTGAGGCGCCCAAAAGTGACGACAGTTACAAGATGTGGATGGCCCGTTCGGACTACGAACATGAAATGTGGAATCCATGAAGAGGAAACTCCCGCCTGACATTTCCGCGCAATTCACTCACGAACGAGGTTCCCGCTTGAGGCTTCTTCAGAATTCAGGCGAAAAGGACCCAGCAATGACAACAGTTGCAGGTTTTGGAGGACCCGTTCGGATTGCCAAGTTCGAGGTGCCCCAATCGAAGTACACAAAACATGCCCAAACCAAATAGGCGCCGCAATCGCAATCCCGGGCGGAATTCGTGGCGCCTATTTGAAACAGGTAAGACTTAGGCAACCGAAATAGGCGAGGCGCCCGCTGACTCCGCGCGCGCATTTCTCGAATTTTTTCCTCCTCGTATTTATAGTACACAATGCGCAAAGCATGTGATAGAAATAAATGGCAGGGGGGCGCTCATTTTTTCTCCAAGAAAGTGTATAATGCATGCACGAAAAATAGGCCCGCCCCGATCGGTGAACATGCAAGACAAATAGGCGCGAAATGATTTGTTCATCGGGCCAGCCGGCGGGGGCGAGGTGGAATGGCACGACGCCCCCGGGAGGCCCGCGACGGAATGCGGCTGCCCCGCGGGGCCTTGGCCCCCCCCTGCCCCACGCACCCTTGGGATGAGAGCTCCCGGCGCCAGGCGGGCGGGGGGGCGGGCGGGGGCGCGGCGCCAGACGAGGGGCGCAGCCGCGCGGCTCAGCAGACGACGCCCGCGCCGCGCCCCCTCCCCGCGGCAATGTGCCCAAGAAAGTTTCGCCGACGTGGGGTGGTGCCTCGAGGGCAATGGCCCTGCGAAAAAATTCCGTGGCCCCGAGAGAGGGCTCCAGCCGTCGCCCCTGATGGGGGGCCCGCCGAAGCCCCCAGCGGCGGCGGCCGCGCGCGGTGCTCGCAGGCTCCTCAAGCATCTGCCCAACCCAAAGCCGCAGTGGCAGAGGCTGCGCGCCCTACTTGCGCACCTCTCGCACGCTTTGTGGCCCCGCAGGCGACTCCGTCGAGGCCGCGGTAGCAGCGGCCGCGCGCGGCACTGGCGCTTTCCAGGCTCCATCAAAGGCCCCAGCGGCATCAGCCGTTCGCGGCACTTGCGCACCCCGTGCGCGTTCGATGGCCCAAATAAGGAAACCCGCCAAAGGTCCCAGCGTCAGCGGCCCCGCGCGTACTTGGGCACCGCTCGCGCGCGTCGTGGCCCCATGGGGGCCTCCGCCGGAGGCCCCAGAAGCGGCGGCCGCGCGCGGCGCCTGCAGAACCCTCGCGCATTTCGCGGCTCGACGGGGGACTTCGCTGAAGGCCCTAGCGGCAGCGGCTGGGCGCGGCAATTTTGCGCAACTGTTGCGCGTGTCGTGGCCCCGCAGGAACCTCCGCTGAAAGCCCCGACCTCGCTGGCACCGCTCACGCGGTGGCCTTGGTTCATGTCGGCGCGCCCCTGTCGCGCGCTCCCTGGCCCCAAAAATTCCACCAGAAGGAGCCCGTTTCTTTATTGCTTGGGGCATGACGGGCGTCATGGCCCCCGTTCCCCCCCCGCTCCCCCCTCTATGACTTAACGCTCCCCCCCCCAGTGCGCTCCGGGCACTGTCGCCGTGCGCACTGGGATCGGCGTAGGTGTCCGCGTAGGAATCCGCATACGTGTCTGGTCCGCAGGCGTCGTCGTCGTCGTCGTCGTCGTCGTCGTCGCTCGTGGTTCGTCGCTTGTGGTTCGTCGCTCGTCGCTCATCGTCGTTGTGCGCGCGGACGCGGCTGGGGCCTGTTTTTAAAGCCAGGCCGATGACGGCAATCATCTGGGGGGGAGGGGGTCGATGACGTCACGTTTCGCGCCAGCGGCGTCTGGGAATGCTTAGGAATGGCGGAGGACGGGTAGCACGAACATGTACGTGGCGATATGCACTACAACGCCTGTGTACATCACAGTGCCCGCGTGCACCGGCGGGAAAGAAACCGATACCGATACCAGCTAGAATGGCCGTCCGAGAACCAAGTGGACCGATTCACTCGACCATTCTGCGGTGCACGTTGAAATGCGCACGTGCGTTGTAACGCCAAGCCGCACGACAGGGGGTAAGAAGGAGGAAAAGGAGGAGGAGGAGGAGGAGGAGGAGGTGGAGGAGGAGGGATGAAAGAAAAACGTCGCATTCGATTATCAGAATTTTCCTGGCGTGGCGTTGAGTTGTCCGCAACAGATCCTGACGTACATGCTCCTTCTACCTGTCCTATGCACGCAGGCATTGTGGTGTACACCAGCGCTGCGTTGCACGCGGATGCTGTGTTGTAGACAGGCGCTGTGGCGTGCACAGGCGCTGCAGTGCACGCAAGCACTGTGGTGTACACAGGCGTTGTGTTGCACATGGCTGCTGCGGTGTATGTACACCGGTGCTGTAGTGCTCCCAAGTATTGTGGTATACACGGGCGGTGCGTTTGCGGTGTATGCAGGCGCTGCGGTGCACCCGCGCGGTGTGGTGCACGCGAGCGTTGTGGTGTACACAGGCGCCACCTACATGCTGCTCGCGTCGTCGTTGTCGCTCGTCGCTCGTCGCTCGTCGCGTCGTGCGCGCGGGCGCGGCTGTGGTGCCGGAACCACACGGCGGGGGGGGGGGGGGCGTCACGTCATACCCCCCCCCCCGCCCTCCCTGCCCCCTCCCATGACGCCCGTCATCACCGAACATAAAGAAACACGCTCAAGCTGTGATCAGAACTGCAGATGGACGGGCCCTTCGCCAATAATTTGTTGGACGCGCGCGGGCGACGCCGGGCCCCGCGCCGCGCCTATTCATTGGGCGCCCCCGCGGCGAGAGACCCCAGAACCGAACCGTAGAAGCCGATCCCGCGCGCCGCTGCAGGACGCATGATCGCCCTGAGCTGTCATGGCACTCGGCTTTCCCAGCACGGCACTCGCTGCGCGCCGCAAACACCGCTTGCGCTAGAGCGCTTACACCCTATAGCATAATGCCATTGAAATGACAAATGTCGAACATATGTTGTTGTTCATCTATTTCCGTGCATTCTTTTACGGCTAATCCCCACCAGAACGTGGCGGTTGTGTTCGCCAATTCGCATCGTGCCGCCTGCCCCGGATTTTGCCCCTCGCCGCCAGACCGTTGTCGCGCGGCCGCAGACCAAAAAGTATCCTCACCAGCCCATCCATAATTGATTTCCAATTTTCTTGAGGCCTCTTGGAGGCTATCTTGAGCCATGCTCGGCTAGAGGCTGTCGGAGGCTATCTTGAGCCATGCTCGGCTATCTTGGGCCATCTTGAGGCTGCCTTGAGGCCTCTTGGAGGGCTGCCGGAGGCTATCTTGAGCCATGCTTGGCTATCTTAGGCCATTTTGAAGGCCATCTTGGGCTATCTGGGGCTCTCTTGGAGCCATCTTGGGCCAAAAAGGGCGGGGTGGGGGGTCTTTGGGAGAGGCTGGGAGGCCTCTTGGGGCCAGCTTGGGCACCATGGCTCAAAAAGAGGGGGGGGAGGAACTCGGGCCCCCCCCTCGGAGGCTCTCAACGGCATCCGGGGGCCCTCTTGGGGCGCTCTTGGGCGCCTCTTGGGGCCGTCTTCGGCCTTCTTGGGCCCCTCTTGGGCCTCTTTTGGGCCATCTTGGGGCCATCTTGAGGCTTCCAAAGCCCATCGGAAGCGAAAAGGCGATAATGCCAAACACATTGATTTTCCTCAGGCTTTTGAACGGTTTCGGCATCTTGGAGGGCGCCGTGGAGGGCTCGAAGGGCACTTGGATCCCTCTTGCGGCTGTCCTGGGGCCTCTTGAGGGTATGTCGGAGGCTATATTGACCCATCTTGAAGTAGCATGGGCCATCTTGGAGGCCATCTTGCGACTTCGAAGCCCTCTTGGAGCAATCTTGGGCCATCTTGGACGCTCTAACGCCTCGGTACCCCCCCCTTCCTGGCCCAGGGGAGAGGGTAGGGGGAGGGGTTTCAGTGGAAGACGGCCTAAGCCCAGAGGGCTGGTGGGATTATTCAACATGCCAGCACCTCTGCATATTACCTTCGTTCTAATCTTGGGGTGTTCTTGGGGGCCTGTTGGGGCCTCTTTGGGGGCCTCTTGGGGGCTTCTTGGGCGCCTCTTGGGGCCTCTTCGGCGCCTCTTGGGGCTTCCTGGGGGCCCACAAGGGCGGGGGGCTCTGATTTTCGGTTCGTGTTCCCTCTCTGGGGCCCTTTGTGGGGCCGTATTGGGGCCCTCTTCGGCTGCTTGGGCGCCTTTGGCCGTGTTGGGGCGCTCTTAGGCCGTCTTGGGGCCCTCTTGGAGGCCTCTTGAGCCGTTCTGGGGTGGTCTTTGGGGCCTCTGGGGCCGTCCTGGAGCGTCGGAAAGCCGAAAAGGCGAGAACGCCAAAATCCTTCAAAAACGCAGGGGGAACCAATCATTTGTGCCTTTGGGGGCCCTCTTTGGGGACATCTTGGAGGCCTCTTGGGGCGCCTTGGAAGCTTCTTGCGCAGTCTTGAGGCCATCTTGGGCGCCGCCTTGCGTCTCAGGGAGGCGCCGTGGCCGCCCGGGCCCCCCCCTCGGAATATGGCCAGGACGCGCGACAAGGTACGATCCGGACGGGGGGTCCATTATTTCTGTTGGCTGTAAAAGAAAAACCTACCAGACAAAACTTGGCATTCTAGCACGCCTCAGCGTGCTAGATGACACGGAGGCGCATCTTCTGAGGGACCCCCCCTCTCCCCGTCCCACCTCGTCGCGCGCGCTGGCCATACTAGGGAGAAAAGAGCGCTGTGGGGCCCTCCTGTATCACAAACAACGAACGAATCATCTGGATCGGTGATCCGCTCTTTGTAATATGATTTGACAGCACGCACCATCCTAATCACCGGACAGCTCGCCCCTTGGCCCCCCGCCATCCCCACGCCAAGGGGCGAGCATATATACGGGCGCAGCACCGCGCTGGATGCGTAGCCGTCGGCTGGGCCAACCAAGCGAATGACGCATCGCGTGGCGGCTGGATGCCCGCGCCGAGCACAGATATTCTCTGTTCCTCCCTCCTCCTTCTCCTCCTCCTCCGCGGGCTTAAAACTGCCATCGAAATATCCTCACCCGCTGGCTTAAAACTACCACCGACATATCCTCACCCGCAGGCTTAAAACAAAACTGCCGCCAAAATACCCTCACCCGCGGAAATAAATCTGCCACCGAAATATCCTCACCCGCTGGCTGAAAACTGCCACCGAAATATCCTCACCCGGCTGCTATCTTAAAACTGCCACCGAAATATCCTCACCCGCTGAAACACCGAAATTTCCTCAACTGCTGGCTCAAAACTGCCACCGAAATATCCTCACCCGCTGGCTTAAAACTGCCACCGAAATATCCTCACCCGCTGGCTTAAAACTGCCACCGAAATATCCTCACCCGCTGGCTGAAAACTGCCACCGAAATATCCTCACCCGCTGGCTTAAAACTGCCACCGAAATTTCCTCACCTGCTGGCTTAAAACTGCCACCGAAATATCTTCACCCACGGAAATGAAACTGCCACCGAAATATCCTCCCTCACCCGCTTTCTTAAAGCCGCCACCGAAATATCCTCACCCGCAGGCTTGAACTGCCACCGAAATATCCTCACCCGCTGGCTTGAAACTGCCACCGGAATATCCTCACCCGCTGAAATAAAACTGCCACCGAAATGTCATCACCTGCTGGCTTGACACTGCCACCGCTCGATAACACTCGATAACACATCGATAACACCTCATGCTATCGAGGTGTCATCGAGTGGTATCGAGGTGCTCTCGAGCGTTATCGAGCTCGATCACACTCGATAGCACCTCGATAACACCTCGATAACATCTCGAACACATCTCGAAAACATGTTATCGAGGTGTTATCGGGTGTTATCGAGGTGTTATAGAGCGGGTGATGGTTACCCGCTGGCTTGAAACTGCCACCGCAATATCCTCACCCGCTGGCTTGAATCTGCCTTCGAAATATCCTCACCCGCTGGCTGAAAACTGCCACCGAAATATCCTCACCCGCTGGCTTAAAACTGCCGCCGAAATATCTTCACCCGCTGGCTTAAAACTGCCACCGAAACATCCTCACCCGCTGGCTTAAAACTGCCACCGGAATATCCTCACCCGTGGAAATAAAACTGCCACCGAAATATCCTCACCCGCTGGTTTAAAACTGTCACCGAAATATCCTCACCCGTGGGCTTAAAACTGCCACCATAATATCCTCACCCGCGGAAATGAAACTGCCACCGAACTATCCTCACCCGCTGGCTTAAAACTGCCACCGAAATATCCTCACCCGCGGAAATAAAACTGCCACCGAAATATCGTCACCCGCTGGCTTGAAACTGCAACCGAAATATCCTCACCCGCTGGCTGAAAACTGCCGCCGCAATATCCTCACCCGCTGACTTAGAACTGCCACCGAAATATCCTCATCCGCGGGAATAAAACTGCGACCCAAATATGCTCATCTGCCGGCTTAAAACTGCCGCCAAAATACCCTCACCCGCGGAAATAAATCTGCCACCGAAATATCCTCACCCGCTGGCTGAAAACTGCCACCGAAATATCCTCACAGGCTGGCTTAAACTGCTATCAGAATATCCTCACCCGCGGGAATCAACTGCCACCGAAATATCCTCACCCGCTGAAACACCGAAATTTCCTCAACTGCTGGCTCAAAACTGCCACCGAAATATCCTCACCCGCTGGCTTAAAACTGCCACCGAAATATCCTCACCCGCTGGCTTAAAACTGCCACCGAAATATCCTCACCCGCTGGCTTAAAACTGCCACAGAAATACCCTCACCCGCTGGCTTAAAACTGCCACCGAAATATCCTCACCCGCGGAAGTAAAACTGCCATCTAACGGCCTGGTGGTTCAGTTCAGTCTGTCTACCTCGCGAAAATCAAATTACGGGCTGCGCCCGTAAATTAGATGGGGATCACCTGGGGCCTTAGGGCCCGATGCAATCGTATTCAGAGCGGAAGCTCCGTGGGCTGCTCTGACGCTTCAGGACGCTAGAGGGGCGGAGGAGGAAACAAAGGAATAACAGGACAAAGAGTCAACACCTTGTGTTTTTCACATGGAAAAGCAAGACAAACTTGAAAAAGAGCGACAGTCACAGGTTCCGCTGCTTTTTCTTGTTTTTGCATGTGAAAACAATTGGTTGTTACATTTTTTCAGTTTTTTTTTCCTCCTCCTCCTCCGTTTTGCTGCGAGGAAGGATCGTGGGCAGCTCAGAGACCCCAGGGCGTTCAGGGGAGGGAGGGGGAAACAAAGAAAAACATGACAACGAGTCAAAACATTGTGTTTCCAGAAGGAAAAACAGGAACAACTTGAACAAGAGCGACAGTCACAGGTTTCGCTGTTTTTTTTCTTTTGTTCTTCCATGTGAAAGCCAAAAAGGTGTTTTTTTTTCCCCTCCTCCGTTCAGCTGGGAGGAAGGACCGTGGGCAGCTCAGAGACCCCAGGGCGTTCAGGGGAGGAAGGGGGAACAAAGGACACACAGGAGAAAGAGTCAACACTTTTTTTTTCACACGGGAAAGCAACACGTTGTTTGTTTTCCATGTGAAAGCAAAGGCTTACGACTGTTATTGTTCAATGTTTTTCTTATTGTTTCCCCCTCCTCCGTTCTGCTGCGAGGAAGGACCGCGGGCCGCTCGGAGACCTCGGGGCGTTCAGGGAAGGGAGGAGGAAAAACTGAACAACAGGAAAGATAGTCAAAACCTTGTGTTTTCATAAGGGAAAACAGGAGCAACTTGTAAATGAACGGCAGTCGTAGGTTCCGTTGCCTTTTTCTTGTTTTTCCCCGGTGAAAACAATGGATGTTGGTTCTTTTTGCTGTTATTCCTTTTTTCCCTTCCCTCTTCCTTCTCTTCCTCCTCCTCCCCCTCCTCTTCCTCGGCCTTCTCCTCCTCCTCTTCCTTTTTCCTCCTCCTCCACCTCCTCCTCCCCCCGCCAATCCCCCCTTCGGCTGCCATGGAGCTAATCGCGAGCATATCATAACTCATGGGCGCGCTGCTCAAAGCGTGTGATCACCAGCAGCCCGCATGGCAATTGTGTCTCTTTTTGCGAAAGGTGCAAAATTGCGCCAGCGCTACTCACTTGAGCTTGCGCCCCCCTGGACTTCGCAGTGGAGCGAGAAGATCGGTATGTCGACGAACCCTTCTCAGTGGCATTCCATATCCAGCAACACTCGCTGACCAAGAAGCGATGGCTTGCGGGCCGCAGAGAATTCAAACAGAAGTTGGCGGATCGTTTCCAGCTGTTAAGAATCTTAGGAAGCTCCGACGGGAGGCCCCTCGCGCGCGTCGTCTCCGCCTGTGTCCACTTGCGCTTGCTACACTTGTAGTTCTTCAAGTAAAACTAACCGACCAGGAAATTCGTCGCACTACGGCAGAACGCGGCGTTTTTTTTCCTGTGCTGTTCAAAACGGCACGCGTCATCATGGGACAGCATATCAGCGCGGACGTTTGGCAGCCTCATGACTGCCCTGACGACGCGCAGATTGTCCGCCATATTCTCGCTGGGGGAATGCTCAGTGGCCCCCAAGAAGTAGCCGAGATTTCGGATCAAGAACAAACTGCCGCCCATAAGTATGCCCGCGCATCGTTGGGCGAACCTTGTCCTTTTTGGCACACGAAGCAGTCGTCTCGTCCTCCCTGTATGCCAATTTCCTCTTCCGACCGCGCGCTGCGGCTGGTTCTGGGGCGTCCACGCCGTCCTGAAGATCACGGTGGACACCGAAATGCCCGTCGAAGGCCAGCGTGCGCGCGCCTCACAGGAAGGGGGGTGCGGTACAGTTCTCTTCGCATTCCATTGCAAGTCCGCAAGGCACTCCACGTCGAAAGGAATCGCGTCGGTAGGGGGCCGACGCGCCGCGGATAATCCTTCAGCGAGTGAAGCAGGTGGTCGCGAAGTGAAATGCGACTTAAGAGCTCGCCCTCCTGGGGGCACAGTTGCTCATGAACGACACTATGCCGCGCGGCTGCTTCCTGCCCAGGGGCGTTCTTGGCTCGCCGGAACCGCAGGCGCGTCAAGGCCAAGTAGTCGTACGAGAAGCCAAATTTGTCGGTGATAAAATATATTCCGCGAGCTTTCACCTCGCACTTTCGTTCTTGCAGCCAACCAGCATTTGGTCGGAATGCTGCGCCGCAGTTGCGGCTGCAACACCTCTTTCGGCTCGTCCAAGCCGTCGAGGCGGTGATGCTGCCTGAGATGGTGCGCTCGGCTTTCTTGTCTGGCGCCTTCAAGGAACAGCCGCAGAAAGTGCGCTGCTCCAACATTGCAAGGTAATTCTTGCCAGCTGCCCCGCCAGTCTGCCGAAGAGATCAGTCGAGAACGACGCGTTGTGTTTTGCCCCCGCGGTGTCCAGATGCTCGGCCAGGGCGCCCGGACTGGATTGTTGAAGCCTCAGGATGGCCCCGTCCAGCATGGGGGCATTCACGTAGCACCCTGGGACGCTGTCTCCCAAACCGCCCACTAAGTCGTTCACGATCTCGTCCTCCACGGCAGCCAACGCAAAGTGGAGGCGAGGCGCTCGAGGGTTTGACCTGCCAGCGAAGCTGCGCCTCAAATATTCAAAACGAGGCATGTCCGGCGCGATATCCACTGCTGCGCGAATCTGCACGGAGTGATTCCAAAGGAACGGGATGTCATTGGACGGCCTGCCTAAATGGATCAACCGAATCACTCTCTTTCTAGTTGCTTTAAATGGTATCTCTCAGTGCTGCGTCAGAAACTCCCTCCAATGATTGTAATTGTCGACGAAGCTGATCAGTACTTCAATACCAGCTAAGTCTGTCACAGCTTTTCTGGGCAGATTGACCAGGATTGCGGGGCAGATTGACCAGGACTGCGGAATAGCAGTTGTTGATATCCACGTCGGCAAAAATCAGGTCGCCTCCCGCCGACGACCCGACTTCGGTCGCCATGGCTATTCTTTTGGCATCTCTGCTCAAATACGACAGCATCGACGGCCCTGCCGCGTACCGTTGCCCGCTACACCCTCCAATTTTCCTCCCACATTCCTTCCTATTTCCCTCATTGGAATGCAACGCGATTTCCATGCAACGGAATGCAATTCGGAGGAAGGATATGGGTACCATAACGATATCATTGTGAAGAGAGTTGATGATGATGATGATGATGATGATGATGATGATGATGATGATGATGATTGTGATTATGATGATGGCTTTGATGCTGATCACGATGTTGAATGTGATGGTGACGATGATGATGATGATGATGATGATGATGGTGGTGATGATGATGATGGTGGTGGTGATTTTTATTCAGATGATGATAAATTTGAGGATAATGATGATGATGATCATTGATGATGATGAGGATGATGATGATGAGGATTATGATGATGGTGGTGATGATGATGAAGATGATTCTGATGATGATGATGCTGGTGCTCATGATGCTGCTGATGATGGTGCTGGTGAGGATGATGATAATGATGATGATGATGACGATGACGGTGACGATGCTGATGATTCTGATAATGATGATGATGATGCTGATGATGATGATGGTGATGATGCTGATGATGGTGATGATGAGGATGCTGATGCTGATGCGGATGATGATGATGCTGATGCTGATGCTGATGCTGCTGCCGCTGATGATGATGATGATGATGATGACGATGATGATGATGATGATGATGCTGATGATAATGATGATGATGATGGTGGTGATGATGATGATGATGATGATGCTGATGATGATGATGATGGATGATGATGATGAGGAGAGGAGGAGGATGATGATGATGATGATGATGATGATGATGAGATGATGATGATGATGATGATGATGATGATGATGATGATGATGATGATGATGATGATGATGAGATGATGGATGATGATGATGATGATGATGATGATGATGATGATGATGATGATGATGATGATGATGATGATGATGATGATGATGATGACTGATGATGATGAGATGATGATGATGTGATGATGATGATGATGATGATGATGATGATGATGATGATGATGATGATGATGATGATGATGATGATGATGATGATGATGATGATGATGATGATGATGATGATGATGATGATGATGATGATGATGATGATGATGATGATGATGATGATGATGATGATGATGATGATGACGATGATGATGATGATGATGATGATGATGATGATGATGATGATGATGATGATGATGATGATGATGATGATGATGATGATGCGCACGTTGCGAGGCAGGAAGGCCCCACAGCGTTCCCCTCTCCTGGGGGGTCCCGGGGCGGCCATGGCGCCTCCCTGGGGCTCTCAAGGCTTCCATGACGGTCCAGGAGGCCCCCAAAACAGTCCAAGAGGGCCCCGAATCGCCGAGCCATCGCTCGAAGACGCCCAAGATGGCCCCAAGATGGCGTTAGAGGCTTCCAAGGTGCCCCAAGAGGCCTCCAAGAGGTCTCCCAAGAGGGCCCCCAAATGTACAAATTATTGGTGCCCCTTGCGTTTTTGAAGGATTTCGGCGTTCTCGCCTTTTCGGCTTTCTGACGCTCCAGGACTGCCCAAGAGGCCCCCAAGACCACCCCAAAACGGCCCAAAGAACGGTTTAAGAGTGCCCCAAGACGGCCCAAGAGGCGCCCAAGACGGCCCAAGAGGGCCCCAAGACGGCCCCAAAAGAAGCCGTGCCGACAGCCCACGACGCCTGCAGAGGAACCACCTTGCAGTCGCGGCTGCTGCGACGTCCGACCGTCCGGGAGTGCCCGAAACCTCCCGTGCGAAAGCGTCCCTCCCACGCCACGAGCGCGCCACCGCGATCCGCCTCGTCATCGCCGCTCTGCTCTCCTTCTGTGGCGGGAACATCTCGAGAGCGACAAGAACGCACGCGGCGCGAAGGGCCGCGTCGCCCACGGTCCACGCAGCATCGGGCGCGGCCACGGCGGCGGCGCAGGCGGCGTGCGCCGGCGTTTTCTCCGGGTCGACGGCACGCTCCGCACGAGCGGTCAGAAATTGCCCCAATCGCCTCTCGCGGTCTCCTCCCCGCGCGCGGCGGCCAGCCCGCGCGCTCCCTGACACGGTGCGCGATCTGCATGTTTTGCTCGGCCGCCGCCTCTGTCCACCGCGTCCACTCGGCCTCAACGCGAGACTTTGAGCAACGATTGCGGGAGTGGTGTATTTCTGATTGGATTACCCTCTCGTCGTTTCGTCCCTCGCTCTCCTTTTCCTCGGCCTCCCGTCCCCTATCGTCGTGCGTCCCTCTCTGCTCTCGCGCGTCCTTCCTACCCCTTGGGCGGTCTCCGTTGTATCCAGACCGGCTGTTGCACTAGCCGCAGGAGTTATCCTGGCCCGATTTTCGTCTTACACTTCGCTGGCGAGCCTGCAAGTAACCCCGCTCGCGTGTCTTCCGTCGTCCCTCTCGTCGTTCGTCCCTCCCTCTCCTGTTTCTCGGCCTCCCGTCCCCGCTCGTCTTGCGTCCCTCTCTGCTCTCGTCCGTCCTTCATCCCCCCTGGGCGGTCTCAGCTGTATCCAGAGCAGCCGTGGCATTACCTGCAAGAGCCATCCGGGCCCCATTTTCGAATACACATTGCGCCAGCAAGACTGCAGGCAACCCCACTCGAGTGTCCTCCGTCGTCCCTCTCGTCGTTCGTCCCTCCCTCTCCTTTTCCTCGGCCTCTGGTCCCCGCTCGTCGTGCGTCCCTCTCTGCTCTCGTGCGTCCTTTCTTCCCCCCTTGACGGTCTCAACTGCCTCCAGACCGGATGCTGCAGTAGCAGAGGAAGCAGTCGTGGCTTTCATGTTCAATCTTTGTCTGCCTGTCTGTTGCTTTAAGCGGGTCCGCCTGCCTGCACGCAGCCTACCGCCCTCCGCTGAATTGAGGCCAGTCTCTGAGTGTATGGGGCGCGCTCGCTCGATGACGATGACGATGACGATGACGATGACGATGATGATGATGATGATGATGATGATGATGATGATGATGATGATGATGATGATGATGATGATGATGATGGTGACGGTGATGGTGATGGTGATGGTGATGGTGATGGTGATCGTGATGGTGATGGTGATGGTGATGATGATGATGATGATGATGATGATGATGATGATGATGATGTTGTTGATGATGATGATGATGATGGTGCTGATGATGATGATGATGATGATGATGATGATGATGATGATGATGCTGATGATTATGATTATGATGATGATGATGATGAGGATGAGGATGAGGATGAGGATGAGGATGATGATGATGATGATGATGATGATGATGATGATGATGATGATGATGATGATGATGATGATGATGAGGTGATGCTGATGATGATGGTGATGATGGGCCTGATCCTGATGCTGATGGTGATGGTGATGATGGCGATGATGATGCTGATGATGATGATGATGATCATGATGATGCTGATGCTGATGATTCAGGCCAGTTCGGTTTTCCGGCACGCATGTTGGAGGATGCAGGTAGGGGCAATGCCCGAACGTTAATTCGTACTGTGCAGGGTCTCCCCCCCAACCTCTTTACTTGGAAGTCGCCAGCCTAGCACCGAAGTGTCCAATCCTCCTCCCTCTCCTGCTCTTTCTCGCGGCTGTCCGGTCGGCACCTTCTGCTTCTTCTTTTCCCCCGCCCCCCCCCGAAGGTGCACCTGTTGCCTGGGGAGGAGAACCTGGAGTGGCCGAGGGAGTCCCGAGACGCGGGTTAAAAGCCTCTCCCTCCCTTTTGCTCCCTCCCCCTTCCCTCGAAGAAGGCACGCTCCGCGCGCTCCGCGTGCCACGAAGGGGGACCCCGCGCCGATCCACATGGACCGGGTGGACCTCCGCAAGTGAATGCTTATGCAGATTTTTCTTCTTCTATTCACGCCTCCTCTTCCTTCCCATCCTCCTTCATTCGGTGCATGCCTCTATGTCTGTATTGGGCCTTCGTCTCTACTAACACTGCCGCTTCTGTTACTGGTGCAGCTACTGATAGTGCTACTCTGAATGTCACAATCAGGTCATCCGATGTTCAAGAGAGTGGCTCTGGAGTGCGTCCCCCGCTCATGACTTTCTCACACTGGGCTCAAGAAGATGCGGCTTCCGCTCGAAGCCCCCTCACTTGTTCTGAAGAGTGCTGGTCCGCAAGGTTTTTCGCACAGTACAGACGGTGCCAGCGTGGACCCATCCCATGTTACTCTACGATCTATAGGGTGCAATCCACGGGTTGCAGTCGACGTGGCGCAGGTGGTACAATACGTATATTTCCTTCTAGATTTTTACAATCCAGGGAGGTGGGATCCCCCCCATGGCCATGGGGGCCTCCTGGACGCTCCTGGAGAAGGTCCCCTGAGCTGGGCCTAGGCAACGGGCCCAGATCGGTCCAGAGGGCGGCCGAACGGCCCCGCGAGAGTCCCAAGAGTCCCCAGACACCCACTGGAGGCCCAAAGACGACAAAAAAGAGTCCCAAAAAGCTTTCGAAGGGCAGAAAGCATGGATTTCTCAATAGTTATCGTACGATTTTGGGAACACTCTGTTCTTCGGCCTTTGGGCATCGAGACCGCCAAGGAGGCCAGAAAATCGATCCCAAACCAACCAAAATGGCTTCAGGCAGTCGAAGAGTGAGTGCCCCAAGACGGCCCAACCGGGCCCTAAGATGGCTGGAAGAAAGCCCCATAATGGCCCAAGATAGCCCCAATCAGAACGATCATGAGGAAGCGGAAGGGGAACATGAGGGAAGGATAATGCATAACAATATCATGACGACGATGTCGGAACAGGCAACAAGGCCTCCATCAGCCGGTTGACGAAGCATGCGGAACACCCCAGAAGCTCCTCAGATGCCGTCGCGCGCTTGTGCTTGATATCGTTGTCCAAGATCGTCCAGCGCCCCCCTGGCCTGGGCTAGAACCTGAGCGCGCGCGAAGCGCGCGCGATGGTTCTAGCCCAGGGGCCCGAAAACAGCTGCCCGACCCTCCAGTACCGGGGCTCATTTTCGCTGTGCTTTTACGCGGTTTCGGCGTCCTGGGCCTCGAAGGCCGCCGCGATGCTCCCGGACATTTTCCAGATCCTCGGCGCGGGCTCCAAGACCATTCCGCAGAGGGCTCCAACAGGCTCCAGGGCAGCCCAAGAGGGCTCCAAGACGGCTCCAGGAACGACTGCAGGGTCTCAGTTTTTCTGTGTTTTCTGCAAGACGGCTCCAAGAAGACTGCATGTCTTATGAGGATGGCTTCCGCCTCTTGCCCCGAGCATCCCAAACTGCCTGAACGGTCTCCACTCGCCTTCCCCAAACCCAGCGCTTGCCCAAGCGCGTTCCGGACGGTCTTCGCCGGAACGCGCTGGAATGATCACGCGCTGTGGTTTCCCATGCCAACGTCCTCGGACGTGGGCGCCCTGCCACGAGCGCGTTCCGGGCAGATGCTCCCGGAACGCGCTAAAAAGATATGGCCACATCTCGGGGACGCTCCCGGCACCGCTGCCCCAGCCTTTCCGGGCAGCCTCCACAGCGCTCCAGGAGGGCCCAAGACGCCCCCCAGGGGAGCCCCCAGAATGCGAAAGGATGGCCCAAGACGCTCCCGAGCAGCCCAAGTCAGCCTTCCGACGGCTCTCGAGGCTTCCAGGTGGCCTCCAAGAGACCCCAAGAAGTCTGATAGGTATCACGGTACGGCCCGAAGAGGCCACAGTCGTATATGTTCAATGGTCTTTTCAATGTTTTTTGGCTTCTCGCGTTTTCGAGCTTCCAACGGTCCAAGAGCGCCGAAGAGCCGCCATGGGGGTACCGGGGCTCATTTTCCGTGTGTTTTTACAGGGTTTCCGCGTCCTGGGCCTCTGAGGCCGCCGCCTCCGACCCCCCATGGGAGGACGGGGCGGCCGGGGAGGTCCAAAATAGTCCAGGAGGGCCTCCAGAGGCTCCCAAGATGGCCCAAGCGGGCCCCGAGTCGCCGAAAGACCGCTCCAGGACGCCCAAGATAGGCCCAAGACGGCCCGAGAGGCACCCCAAGGCACTCCACGACGCTTCAAGACGCCTCTCCAGAGCGCTTCCAGAGGCCGAAATCGTCAATTGTACGAAGGTTTTCGAACGATTTTGGCCTGCCAGCCTTTTCGGCTGTCCGACGTTCCAAGACGGCTCAATAGGCCCCCAAGGGCGCCCCAAGACGGCCCAAGAGGGCCCCAAGACGGCCCCAGAGTCGCCCAAGACAGCCCAACAGAGCCCCAAGACGGCCCCAAGATGCGCCCAAGAGGGGGACCACGACTCCAAAATTCGACCCTCCCGCTTGAAGAGTGCCCCAGGAGGCCCCAAGGAGCCCCCAAGAGGCCCCAGGAGGCCCCCAAGAGGCACCCAGGAGGCCCAAACGAGGCCTAAAGAGGCTACAAAACAGCCCCGAGGAGGCCCCACAACGGTCCCAAAACGGCTACCGAGAAGCTGCGAAACTGCCTTC
>CAUYUJ010003655.1:70000-77124 GCA_963575745.1 Prorocentrum cordatum
CGGAGAGGCTTCCGGGAACATGATTTCGAACGGGGCCCTCGTGGGCCTCCTTGAGGCCGTCTTGGGGGCCTCTTGGACCGTCTCGGGGGGGTCCGTGAGCCCCACAGGCCGACCCTTTTTGGGCCGTCTGGGGCCTTCTTGGGTCTCTCTTGGGCTGTCTTGGGGCTCGGGGGCGGCACTGCGAAGACGAAGCCAGCGAGTATGCTGAAAATGTACGTTTTACGAAGAGAGTGGGCCGATGTTTGCCTTTTGAAGGCCCTCTCGGGGCCCTCTTCGGCCATCTTCAAGTCATCTCGGGCCCTCTGGGGCCTCGCTGAGGCTGTCTTGTGGGCCTCTTGGGCGTCCTCGGAACCCGGAAATTTTTGTTCCCGGAGAGGCTTCCGGGAACATGATTTCGAACGGGGCCCTCGTGGGCCTCCTTGAGGCCGTCTTGTGGGCCTCCTGGACCGGCTTTGGGGCCTCTTGGGCCGTCTCGGGGGGTTCCGTGAGCCTCACAGGACGACCCTTTTGGGTCGTCTTGGGCCCTCTTGGGTCTCTCTTGGGCTGTCTTGGGGCTCCTCGGGGGCGTCTGAGGCACTGGAGACGAAGCCAGCGAGTATGCCGAAAACGCACGTTTTACAAAGGAAATGGGCCGATTTTGCCTCTTCAAGGTCCTCTTGGGGCCCTCACGGGCCCTCTTCGGGCGCTCTTGGGCGTCTTCGAGGCCTCTTCAGGCTTTCTTGACCATCTGTACGGCCTGCGTTGCCTGTTGCGGGCAATTTGGAAGCGGCCCGGGCCAGTCCTGGGGGGTCTCTGACCCCCCAAAGGTTCGGGGGGGCGGCCATGGGGGATGACGGCACCGATTTTGGCCCACCCCGCCTACTCACATACACTCTTTCTCTCTCTCTCTCTCTCTCTCTCTCTCTCTCTCTCTCTCTCTATATATATATACGCCGGCAAAAGGGGATCGGGGCCACCAGGCCGGGACCTGCGTCCCCCATGGCCGCTCCGGGGCTCCGGGAGCGCTCCTGTCCGGGCCAAGAGGCGGCCAAGACGTGCCCAGGGAGGCGCAAGTGGCCCCCAAACCGGTCCTAGACGGCCCCGTGGCGCTCAAAGATCGCCCCTGGACGCCCAAGATGGCTCCCATAGAGCCCAAGAAGCCGCTACAACGCCCCAAGTTGCTTTCCAAGAGAGCCCCAAGCGGCCCAAATCATTGATTTTGCATAGGAAAACGTGCATTTTCAGCATCTACGTCTTTTCGGTTTTCACAGCGTGCACGACGGTACAAGAGGCCCCCACGACGGCCCCAAGACGTTCCAAGAGGCTCCCAACACGGCCCAAGAGGAGACCAAGACAGCCCCAGACGCGGCCAAGGCGTGCTCAAGAGGCGGCTAAGACGTGTCCACGGAACCCCAAGAGGCTCCCAAATCGGTCCAAGACGGCCCCAGGGCTTTCAAAGATCGCCCCTGGAAGCCCAAGATGGCTCCCATAGAGCCCAAGAGGCCGCTACGACGCCCCAGGAGGCTTTCCAAGGGAACCCCAAACGCCCCAAATCATTGATTTTGCATGGGAAAACATGCATTGTTAGCATCTGCGTCTTTCCGGTCTTCACGGCGTGCACGACAGTACAAGAGGCCCCCAAAACGGCCCCAAGAGGCTACCAACGCGGCCCAAAACAGCCCGAGGGGCGGCCAAGGCGTGGCCAGAGGGCCCCATGAGGCTCCCAAAACGTTCCATGGCGGCCCTGGAGCGCTCAAAACCAGCCCTTGGGCGCCCAAGACGGTTCTCACAGTGCCCAAGAGACCGCGAAGACGCCCCAAGAGGCCCCCAAGAGGCTTTCCAAGAGGATCCGAAGAGGCCAGAATCATGGATTTTGCATAGGAAAACGTATATTCTCAGCATCTGCGACTTGTCGGTCTTCACAGTGGTGACGACGGTACAAGAGGCCCCCAAGAGAGTCCCAAAACAGCCCGAGAGGCTCCAATGACGTCCCGAGAGGGGGCCGAGACACCCCAAGAGGTCCCCAACACGACCTAGGAGAGCTCCAAGACGGCTCCAAGAGAAGCCCAAGAGGGGGAGCCCGAACCGAAAATCCGACCCTTCCGCCCAAGGAGGTCCCAGGAAGCCCCTGGAGGCCCCCAAGAGGCTCCAAGAGGCCCCCGAGAGATCCCCCCTATAGGCCACACCCAGCGGGGGCTTATGGAGGGGAAAATTCTGATACGCCAAGAGACCCACAAGGGGTCGGCGGGCTCAGGCCAGCTCGGTGCAAGTGTGACCGGCATGAATCGTTGCATCTCGCGGTGAACGTCGGCACCGGAAGCGCATCCAAAATCCGGGATCCTCATTCTCCTCTCCCCGTCCCTCCCGTCCTCTTCCTCCCCCACTCCCTCTCTTCTCCTCCTCCACTCCCCGTTTCTCTCTCCCCTTCCTCCCTTCCCCCCCTCCCGTTCCACCTCCCTCCCTCTTTCCCTCCCCTCCCTCCCTCCCCCCCCTCCTGCCCCTCCCTTTTTTCCCATCCGGTCCCTTCCTCCCTCCTCCCTTCCGCGAGCCCCGCTGCCCTGCGCCGAAGTTGCGCCGCATAGGCTGCGCCACGCGGACCGTCCGCTATATTGCGCCGCGGGGCTTCCACCACGAAGCGTGCACCACATAAATCTATAGATAACTGTGTACGTACATGCATACATACATACGCACGTACATACATACACACATACAAACATACATGCGCAAATGCATACGCTCATGCCATACGAAAGTTATCAAAGGTTGTTGCGTGTACATCTCTCTCTGTATATATATGTATGTATGTATGTATGTATATATATATATATACACGGGCCTGGCCCGGGTGTGTTCCCAGTTCGAGCCGGCGGCGAAGACGCTATTTGAATGCGCTATTCCCCAGAGGAGTTGCGGTGGCCTTCTATTCCGCTGACGCCTGGTGAAGCTCGTGACGACTCTATTCGGCCTGAAGCCTCTATTCCGTTGGCGCCCATAGAAGCTCGTGACGCCTCTATTCGGCCTGAAGCCTCTATTCGGCCTGAAGCCTTTATTCGGCTCGTGACGCCTCTATTCGGCCTACGAATTGCGACGCACTGGTGGGGTAGCGACCCTAGGCGCGCTTATTCGGCCTGAACCCTTTATTCACCTGACGCCCATTGACGCTCGTGGAGCCTCTTTTCGGTTTGAAGCTGATATTCCCTTGACGCCCGGTGAAGCTCGTAAGGCTTGTATTCGGCCTGAAGCCTCTATTCCCCTGACGCCCATAGAAGCTCGTGAAGCCTCTATTCGGCCTGAAGCCTCTAATCCCCTGGCGCCCGGTGAAGCTCGTGAAGCCTCTATTCGGCCTGAAGCCTATATTTCCTCGACGCCCGTTGAAGCTCGTGAAGCCTCTATTCGGCCTGAAGCCGATATTCCCATGACGGCTGGTGAAGCTCGTGAAGCTTCTATTTGGCCTGAAACTTCTATTCCCCAGACGCCGGGTGAAGCTCGTGAAGCGTCTATTCGGTCTGAAGCTTTTTATCCCGTGACGCCCGTTGAAGCTCGTGAAGCCTCTATTCGACCTGAAGCTTCTATTTCCCTGACGCCCGCTGACGCTCGTAAAGCTTTTATTCGGCCTGAAGCTTCAATTCCCCCGACGCCCGGTGAAGCTCGTGACGCCTCTATTTGGCCTGAAGCCTGTATTCTTTTGGCGCCCGTTGAAGCTCGTGAAGCCTCCATTCGGCCTGAAGCCTCTATTCCCCCGGCGCCCGGTGAAGCTCGTGAAACCTCTATTTGGCCTGAAGCGTCTATGCCCCCGACGCCCGGTGAAGCCCGTGAAGCTTCTTATTCGGCTTGAGACCTATTCTCCAGACGCCCGGTGAAGCTCGTGACGCTTCGCAGGGTTCGTGCCCCAGGGGAGGGCAAATCTATAAGATGCTACGTAAAACCCCAAAGAATCGTTCCCCCGGAAAGGGGTCGTGCCCCAGGAGAGGGCCAATCACGCTAAGGATTCGTCACCCATGATACGACCACTGTCTCAACACGCGTGTGAAACACGAAAAATTCGCGCCCTAGGAGAGGGTCAATTTATAGGCACAGGCGTCAAAAACTAAAAGGGCTCTTGTTCCAAGAGAAGGCCGATCGATCGGCACATACGTTAAACATGAAAGGCTTCGCGCCCCAGGGGAAGGGCAATCTATATGCACACACGTAAGACACGAAGGATTCGTGCTCCAGGACAGGGCGGATCTATATGTGCATGCGTAAAGCAAGAAAGGCTCGTGCCCCATAATAAGCGCGCACACACATATTTGTATATGTATATGTATATGTATATGTATATATATATGTATAGGTATAGGTATATATATATGTATAGGTATAGGTATAGGTATATGTATATGTATATGTATATGTATATGTATATGTATATGTATATGTATATGTATATGTATGTGTATATGTATATGTATATGTATATGTATATGTATATGTATATGTATATGTATGTGTGTATGCATATGCATATGCATATGTATATGTATATGTATATGTATATGTATATGTATATGTATATGTATTTGTATATGTATATGTATTTGTATATGCATATGTGTATGTATATGTATATATGCATGTATGCATGTATGTATGTATGTATGTACGTATGTATGTATGTGTTGTATGTATGTCTGTCTGTCTGTCTGTCTGTATGTATGTATGTATGTTGCATGTATGTATGTATGTATGTATGTATGTATGTATGTATGTATGTATGTATGTATGTATATATATATTATATATATATATATGTGTTATAATATATATATATATATATATATATATATGTATATGTATATGTACACACACACATATACATATTATATACATTATATATACACACATGAGTTGGGCCCCTGGGCGGTGCCTGTCATCTCCATGGGGGGTGCAGGGCGCCCCCGGGAACGTCCGAAGCGTCCCGGAGGGCCCCTGGGACCGCCAGGAACAGTTCGAGACCGCCCAAGACGGCCCGCGAGCGCTCCCAGACGCGCATAGATAGCCTCAGGAATGGCCTGGAAGGCCCGAAGACGTTCCAAGAGAACTCCATGAGGCCCCGAAGGCATCCCAAGAGGCCTCCCAAGAGAGCCCCGACAAGCCAAAATCGTTGATCTGTATCGTGTTTTTCTAGGTTTTTGGCTTTCTCGATTTTTCGGGGCTCGGACGCTCCAAGACCGTCCAAAAGTTCCCCAAAACCGTTCCAAAACGGCCGAAGAAACCCCCAAGACCGCCCCAAGACGGCCCAAGAGACCCCCCAAATCGTCCCAAGACGGCCCAGGAGAGCCCCAAGATGGCCCAGGAGCCGCCCAAGACGGTTCCAGGAGAGCCCCGACAGGGCTTCAAGACTGCCTGAACGAGCCCAGCGGTCCCCAAGAGGGCCCCGCCAGGCCCCAGAGGCCCCGAAGAGGCCCCCAAGAGCCTCCCCGGAGGCCCCCAAAGGCCCCCAAGAGGCCCAAAAATTGCCCTGAGCGCGCCCCAAGACGCCTCGAGGAGAGCCCAACAGGCCTCCGAGAGGCCCCCAAGAGGCCCACTGGAGGCCTTCAGGAGGTCGTCCCCATCATGTTCCCGGAAGGCGGTCCTGGAACATGATTGCGTTCCTTGGAGGAGTTTTCTGCGCTTTCCGAGGCGCCTTCCGAGGCGCCTTGGACGACGTACGTATGTTTCAATCGATTGTCCTTCTCCTGTGTACACAGTCCTATATGTCTTGCCGTTTTTTTTTTTTTTTTTTTTGTTTCTCTCTCTCTCTCTCTCTCTCTCTCTCCTATATATATATATCTATATTAATTATGTGAACGGTATATAAGCCCATTGTGCCCTCAGAGTCGTCCCCCATCAGGTTCCCGGAATTGTGTTCCGGAACATGATTCCGCGCCTTGGAGGAGTATTATGTGCTTTCCGAGGCGCCTTCCGAGGCGCCTTGGACGACGTACGTATGTTTCTATAGATTGTCCTTCTCTGTTGTACACAATCCTACATGTCTTACGTATGGGCCTCTCTCTTTATAAATACATATATATACATCAACTATATATATATATACACATACATACATACGCAACAACACATTACAACACCATATAGTATATAATATATATAGATAATAATATATAGTTTATAGATATATATACCCCTCCCCAACCCTCCCGAGTCGTGCCACTTCCTTCCACGTATTTCAATTTCTTCCCCATGTATAGACGCCCCCAAGATGCCCAACAATGGCCCTGAGCGCGCCCCAAGACGCCTCGAGGAGAGCCCAACAGGCCACCGAGAGGCCAACAAGAGGCCCACTGGAGGCCCTCAGAAGGTCGTCCCCATCATGTTCCCGGAAGGCGGTCCGGGAACATGATTCCGCGCCTTGGAGGAGTATTCTGCGCTTCCCGAGGCGCCTTCCGAGGCGCCTTGGACAACGTAACTATGTTTATATATATTGTCCTTCTCCTGTGTACACAGTCCTACATGTCTTACGTATGGGTCTGTTTATGTATATATTTTATATATGTATATAGTGTATATATATATATATATATATATATATAATCCAGGCCTGCCAAGAGGCCCCCAAATAGGCCCACTGGAGGCCCTCAGAAGTTCGTCCCCGTCATGTTCCCGTAAGGCGTCCGGGAACATGGATATCCGCGCCTTGGAACGACGTACGTATGCTTCTATAAATCGATTGTCCTTCTCCTGTGTGACACGATCCGAGCATGTTATTGCGTATGTTTCTAATATATATATATATATGTATATATATATATATGTATAAATAAGAAAAGAGGCCCACTGGAGGCCCTCAGGAGGTTGTCCCCATCATGTTCCCGGAAGGCGGTCCGGGAACATGATTCCGCGTCTTGGAGGAGTATTCTGTGCTTTCCGAGGCGCCTTCCGAGGTGCCTTGGACGACGTGCGTATGTTTCTATAGATTGTCCTTCTCTTGTGTACACAATCCTACATGTCTTACGCATGGGCTTCTCTTTCTCTCTCTCTATATATATATATCATATACATACATACATACGCACACACACATATACCTATATGTATATATATGTGTATATATATGTATATACACATGTATATACCCCTCCCCCAAGCCCTCCCGAGACGTG
>CAUYUJ010003656.1:2500-7500 GCA_963575745.1 Prorocentrum cordatum
CATCGTCATCATTACCACCACCAGCACCATCAGCATCAGCATCATCATCATCATCACCACCATCATCATCATCACCACCAACACCATCTTCATCATTACCACCACCACCACCATCATCATCATCATCATCATCATCATCATCATCATCATCATTACCATCATCATCACCACCACCATCATCATCATCATCACCACCATCATCATCATCAGCAGCATTAGCATTAGCATCAGCATCATCACCATCATCATCATCATCGTCATCGTCATCACCACCAGCACCATCAGCATCAGCATCATCAGCATCAGCATCAGCAGCATCATCATCAACAAGAACAACAACATCAACATCATCACCTCGTCGCTGCCCCAGGCCCAGCGTCTTGAAAAATCTGGGCGGATTTTGCCGTGCACCTTCGGCCTCTGGGGACCCGCTCCCAGAGCCCAGGGCCGACAGGGGACGAAGAATCGGCCCTGGGGGAAGGGGTGGAGAGGTGCACGTGCCCACGTCCTTAAGGTGCCGAAGAGCAGCCTTTCCTCGGCGTCGCGAACGGGAGGTGGCGCGCGGCGCGAGGGGGGGGGCCTTCTAAGACGCCAGGCGGCCTCTCAGAGGCCCTCCCGCCTTCTGAGAAGCCTTCTCAGGAGCCAGGATATCTCTTGGGCAGCACCCTTGCCTTGTCAGAGGCCCCCCCACGCGCCCCCCCCCCTCCCACACGCGCCGCCGAGGTGGCCGAAGAAGGTCGAGGATCGAGAAGGCGAAAGGAGGAGAGAGGATCGAGGCGGATCGAGGATCAGGGAGGCCCAGGGATCGAGGATGAAGAGGGCCGGGATCGAGGGTCGAGGACCGGGAGCCGGAGCGAGGATGGGCGTGCAGGAGCGAGGGTCGAGGAGCCAAGCGCTCTGAAGAGTTTGGGGGCCTCTGGGTGGAAGCCATCAGAGACCTCCTCTGGGGGCCTCCGGAAGGGGGCGAGGGAAAAGGCAAGGGGGGGGGAGGGAGGAGGGCTCCCGTGGATTCCAAAAGGACTCCCGCGGGCCTGGAGCGGTCTTTGCGCTCTGCGGGGGGCGAGCACGAGGGAGGAGGAAGAGGAGGAGAAAAAGAAAAAGGAGGAGGAAGAGGAGGAGGAGGAGGGAGGGAGGAGGGAGGAGGGAGGAGGGAGGGAAGGAGGGAGGAGGCGGAGGAGGAGGAGGAGAAGGAGGGGGGGGAGGGGGGATGGGGGGGAGAAGGTCAGGGGTGATTATGGGGGTCCCAAGAAGGGGCTGACCAAAGCTTGCGATGGCGTCTTGGTGGTTCTGGGGCGAGAAGGAAAATGGCATGGAAGAGGGGGAAGGGGGGATCCTCCCCGAGGAGAAAGCACAAACGTAAACTGTTGGAGGCGCGCGCGGATTTCTTTGAGGCGCCGCCCAAGCGGCTCATCGCCGATCCAAGAGGTCCGCGCGCACCTCTGCAAGGTATGCTTACATATGTTGTTTTTCTTCGTCGATCGAGGGTGAACCTTGGGGGGCTGGCTCATCAGGGGGGAAACTTCGAGCTGGAATCGGCGATATACATCTCCGACAGCTCGGCGACAGGCTCCAGATTGCGAATCGGGACGTTCCTGGGCGCGGCGGCCTATCGGGCCCCTCATCGTCGCTGGCTGGGCGATTGGGGGTCGACGCATTCACCCGCCTGAGCCTATGCCCCTCTAACGTTGCCCGTGAGCCATCCCAAGTCCACTCCGCACACGTCCCTACAGGTCATACTTGTCACTGGAAAGGCGCCCCCTTGAAAGACTAGTACCTGTGGACCAACCATTCACGCGAGAGCACCGTTTCGAGAAGGAACTGCCCGTCATCCTTCTTGCGAATATGTTAGGGATCGCGAAATGGTATCACCATCCTATTCATCGAGGTGCCTGGCGACCTCAATTAGGGGAATGCACTGCGTGCCGTAGACTGGCACTGCACTGGTATGTTTTCTCCAACGATCCTGTGGTGTTGGGTCCTCGTTTTGAAGATACGGTGCCCCGCGTCTCCTCTCGCCTCTCCTCCTCCTCCTCGTCCAGAGAACTTCACCTACGGCCCCAGTGGCGGTGTTCGCATGCGTCTCCCCCGCCCAGGACAACGTTTCGTGGCCCAACACAGAGCTCCACCTACGGCCCAAGTGGCGGTGTTCGCATGCGTCGCCCCCACCCAGGACAGCGTTTCGTGGCCCCACAGGGAGTCCCACCTACGGCCCCAGTGGCGGTGTTCGCATGCGTCTCCCCCACCCAAAACAACGTTTCGTGGCCCCACAGGGAGCTCGATTTAATGTCCCAGTGCGGGAGTTCGCATTCGCCCCCCCCACCCAAAACAACGTTTCGCGACCCCACATCGAGCTCTATCTAAGGCCTCAGTGGCGGTGTTCGCATGCCTTTCCCCCGCCCAGGACAGCGTTCCGTGGCCACACACAGAGCTCCACTTAAGGCCCCAGTGGCGGTGTTCGCATGCGTCTCCCCCACCCAAGACAGCGTTGCGTGGCCCCACAAGGAGCTCTGGCTAAGGTCCCAATGCCGGTGGTCGCATGCGTTTCCGCTATCCAGGACAACGTTTCGTGGCCCCACAAGGAACTCCAGTGAAAGCCCCACTGGCGGTGTTCGCATCCGTCTCCCCCACCCAGGACAACGTTCCGTGGCCCCACAAGGAGTTCCACCCAAAGCCCGTGCGGCGGTGTTCGCATGCGTCTCCCCCGCGCAGCACAACGTTTCGTGGACCCACAGGGAGCCCCACCTAAGACCCCAGTGGCGGTGTTCGCATGCGTCTCTCCCACCCAGGACAACGTTTCGTGGCCCCACGGGGAAATCCACGTACGGCCCGCGGCGGCGTTCGCATGCGCCTCCCCCACCCAGGGCAACGTTTCGTGGCCCCACAGGGAGCTTCACCTGGGTGGAACGACCTGCAGAGCTGCGGAGCCCTGCGTGGCGTACTGCGAAGCAGGCGCCGCCTCGTGGCCCACATGGGGAGACACCCTCACACAGTTCGCGCCCCCCCCATAAGAAACCACACCACACACTATACACGCGATTGCGGTACCTACAGCTGCATATGGTTGGGTCCCTCGCCAAGCTCATTTTCAATTCTGGGTTGCGACATGTGGTCGAAGGGTGGGGAAACCAGGGGGTCCTGCCCAGTTGCCGAAAGCAGCCGCCCAGAGCGGCCCAAATCTGGGCTATGCGAAGGAACCAGGGGCCCGCGTCGATCGGCGAAACGATAAATAAGAAACGGTCACCTGCTTGGCGTTGCTTTGCGTTGCTTGGCTTTGCTCGGCGTTCCTGAGCATTGCTCGGCGTTGCTTGGCATTGCTTGACATTGCGCGGCATTGCTTGACTTTGATTGGCGTTGCTTGGCATTGCTTCGAACTGTTCGGTACTGTCAGGCGTTGCTTGGCGCCACGTGGCGCAGGAGTGTTTGTGAGGAAGAAAAGGTGAACCGACGAAGGCTGGGATTGGCAGACGTGAGGAAGGCAGGGAGGCAGGCAAGACCAGGAGACGGGAGAGCCCGAAGAGCGAAGACAAGGAACACGACGTGGGAGCCGAAGGTCGCCGAGAGTCGCCTTACACCGTCGACCTAGCGAACGCCGGCTCTTCATAACACAAATAAGATATCCCAGGCAAAGCCTACTTGGGGAAAAGATGACCGTTCATTTTTCCTGGGGGGGTAGTGCATGCGACATGGGGGGGGAGGGGGGGGAGGTGACGGTAACGGCGGCCGCCGCGGCAAGTACTAGCACATAGAGTAGTACTAGTACGAGCACGAGTAGTGCTAGTAGAGCACTAGTAACCCTAGTAGTACAAGCAGTCCCAGTAGCACTCGTACTGCAAGTAGTCCGAATAGCACTTGTAACTCACATAGAAAATAGTAGTACTGTCGTGAGAAAAATGAAACTACTTGTAGCCGTAATACTAACAGTGGCAGCGGAAGTAATAAGAGTAGAAATCGTGGTAGTCGTAATAGAAGTAGTAGAAGTAGTAGAAGTAGTAGTAGTAGTAGTAGTAGTAGTAGTAGTAGTAGTCGTAGTAGTCGTAGTCGTCGTAGTACTAGTAGTAGTCGTCGTAGTCGTAGTAGTAGTAGTAGTAGTAGTAGTAGTAGTAGTAGTAGTAGTAGTAGTAGTAGTAGTAGTAATAGTGGTAGTGGTAGTGGTAGTGGTAGTGGTAGTAGTAGTAGTAGTAGTAGTAGTAGTAGTAGTAGAGTAGTAGTAGTAGTTAGTAGTCGTAGTAGTAGTCGTACTAGTAGTAGCAGTGGTGTAGTAGTAGTAGTAGTAGTAAGTAGTAATTTTGTAGTAGTAGTCGTAGTAGTAATAGTAGTAGTAGTAGTAGTAGTAGTAGTATAGTAAGTAGTAGTAGTTAGTAGTAGTAAGTAGTAATATAGTACTACTACTAGTAGTAGTAGTAGTAGTAGTAGTAGTAGTAGTAGTAGTATTAGTAGTCGTAGTAGTAGTAGTAGTAGTAGTAGTAGTTGTCGTAGTAGTAATGGCAAGACTAGAAGCAGCAGTCAGTATTAGTGGTAGTAGTCGTCGTAGGAGTAGTCGTGGCAGGAGTAGTAGTACTAGTACTAGTACTAGTACTAGTAGTAGTAGTAGTAGTAGTAGTAGTAGTAGTAGTAGTAGTAGTACGAGTACGAGTAGTAGTACGAGTAGTAGTACTCCTAGCGATAGTCTTAGTAGTAGTAGCAACACTACTGGTACTGGTACTGGTAGTAGTAATAGTAATAGTAGTAGTAGTAGTAGTAATAGAAATGTCGTGGTAGTAGTAGTAGTCGTTGTCGTCGTCGTAACAGTAGGTATGTATTACTTAATAGTCGTACTCGTCGTAGTAGTAGTTGTAGTAGTAGTAGTAGTAGTAGTAGTCGTAGAAGTAGTAGTAGCCGTACTAATAAACATAAACATAGTTGTCGTGGTAGAGCCCCGCAGCGCTCGTGTAATAGAAAGAATAGAACTAGCAGCAGCAGTAGTAGTAGTAGTAGCAGCAGCAGTAGTAGTAGTAGTAGTA